>VBSM01002912.1:7105483-7125083 GCA_008086735.1 Cheirogaleus medius
TCGCTCTTGCTCAGGCTGGTCTCGAACTCCTGACCTTGAGCAATCCACCCGCCTAGGCCTTCCAGAGTGTGAGGATTACAGGCATGAGCCACCACGCTCAGCGATGTTATCTTTATTGGTAATAATATTTCGTGTTAATTTGATATTTAATGTGTTTATTATGATTCACAACTCTCCCTATGTGATCTATCACTATTCACTACCCATTTTGATTAGTATTTAGCTCAATTTTGGCTCTCAACATTGTCATCCAGTATTGAACAAATGGATTGCTTTGTGTGCGACTTTATAAATGCAAGTGCTTTTTACTATCAACCTTTAGAAAAAAACCTTTAGAGAATTACAAACATAGAAAATGCTTTCTGCAAGAGCAAGAAGAGATGCCAATGCCACTTGGAGTTATAAATTGAGACCAAAGAATCTGCATAGATGAGATATCAAATTGAAAGTTGATAAGAGTATCAATGTTACTTTTCAAGAATAATATAAAAACATAAACCAACCATCCTCATCTGTTTTCTGTAGTCATAACAAATGTATTTGCAAAATAAATTGGTTTTCCCAAGACCCCGAGGTTTTAATACTTATCGTTACAGCTTGTAGAACATAATCTTTAATATCAAATGACCTTGCTTGTTAATTAGTTATCTTGTATTATAATTATCAAATTGTAATCTCTGATTGATAAAGGCATAAATATTGGCTGCTTTTATTCTTAGTAAATGAATTTTTTAAATTATATTTTCTTACTTTCCATCTGTGTATAAAGAGGAATAAATGATGGCTCTTGTGGATTCCTTATTTTAAAGCACTACCTAGGAGAGTGTTTTCTATTCACAGTTATAGATTTCATTTTGTTAATGTGGTCCTGTAAGTTTTTAAGGTAATATTTTATGTTTAATGTTTTTGTTGATATTTACACATGACACAAAAAATATAGATTAGACTATATTTTCTTGTATTTTTATTTTATACATTTATAAAAATTTTTATATTTTTATACATTTTATTGATATCAATTAAATATAAAATATTTATGTATTTTATTCCAGACACACTGGAACAGAGTGCATTGTTCAAATAGTTATTATTATCTGCCTCAACTTAGGAATATGAAAATCCCTAAATATACATCTTGAATAAGAAGACACATTTTCAAGATCATGACATGTTAAAAATTAGAATCTTTAGAAAAACACACCAAGGATGGAAATGAACAAATAAACTGCCATGAGGATTATCTTTATCAATGCTAGTCATTGCAATGAAGGTTTTGTTCAAATATAGAAAGTATGTGGGAGGTTATAAAAAAACGTTTCACTAAGCCTTAAGGCTGTGTAGAGTCTGTGAAAATCACAGCAATTTACTAATATGAAGAATAAGAAGGACAACAATTTTGTCTTCCAAAAGGACATATGACAAATATCAGGGAGAATTTGAAGACATTGCCCACAGTTTATGCCTTAACACAAGCACAATTTCAGACATAAAACACACCCAGACTTAAATAAAAAAATTTATTCCCATGTGCTGTTGACTGGCATGGAAAGGACTTATTGACTATTATTAGGAAATGAGAATTTTAGAAAGTTGATTTTCTAACAAGATTAAAATTGTACAACTTCTATCTAAGTAACTTCTGCGACATGCTTAGCATTAAATACAATACATTACTTACAAAAAATCTAAAACCCCAGACTAACCACGAGAAAGTATTAAACAAACTAAATTCTACAAAATTCCTAGCAAATGCTCTTCAAAACTGTCAAGGTCATAAGAAACAAAGGAAACTAAAACACTGTGATATTAATAGATATGAGGAGACAGAGGAGACATCATGACTAAATGCAATGTGTTATCCTGGACTGGATCTTAGAACAGGAAAAGAACGCTAGTGCAAAAACTGGCAAAATCCAAACTCTGTAGTTTAGTTAATAGCATTGTACTAATATTAATTTCTTAGTTTTGGCAGACAGTTATATAACACATTGACATTAGAGGAAGCTAAATGAAATTACAGGAAATCTCCATACTATCCTTGCAATGTTTGTGTAGATTTGAAAGTATTCCAAGATAAAAAGTTTGTTAACTTTTATAATAAAATAATAAATTTAGAAGGGTCTTTTGTAACATATCTCTAGGTACCGTTTATCATTCAGGACTAGGTAATAGTGTATTGGTTTCATGATTCAGACAGTTTATTCACAATATTTTCACTATTAACACCAATGTGAGGGTTACAGTGATTAAGAATATAATACACACATCACACATATACTGTATGTCAAAAGTAAATAACATTTGCACATAGAAATAGTAAGTTCGATTATCAGAAGTCCAACTTGTATCTAATCAAACTGATGTGCCCATGGGATTAATGTTATAAACAAAATAAAACATTCTCAAGTGTTTATAAAGTTTTAAATAGTATAATAATACTAATTATTATTACCCAACATTGATAAATAATGCTACATATCTGGCATTATTCTAAGCATTTCATTCACTGACTTATTTAACAAATATTTAATGAGTTTCTCTAATGTGCCTGACACTGTCCTAGGCACTAGAGATACAGCAATAAACAAAGAAGGCAGCGTCTGCTGCGGAACTTACATGCTAGTATGGGAGACAGGTAGTAAATAGATACACAGTGAACGTACAATGTGACGCAATTGTAAGTACAATTGGGAAAAATCAGTCAGGGGAGAGGCCAGGGAACCTTTACCAATGGAGGAAACAGTCCTCAGAGAAGTGAGGTAACAAAACCAAGGACATTTTGGGGAAAGGTATTCCAGCAGAGAAATGAGCAACTTGGAAAAAATTATAAAAACAACAAAACCTATCTTGATCTATAGCTGATAATTAAACAAATAGCTGATATGTTATCAAATTTATAACTAATAGGGATGGGGCCATGTCTATATAAAGCAGCAAATTTTAAAATAAGTGTTAAAACTCCTTACTATCAATTTTACAGGGATACACACACACATGTGTGTTTTTCTTTCTGTTCTCTCTTTTCCTCTCGGTTCACTCTTTTCTCTTTTTCAATCATGAATATGTCCAGCACCTTCATTTACCACTCACTTCTTTTTCTTCAATCCTACGTAGTCTCACTTCCCTTCAAAAGTCTTAAATCATTTATAAATTTCTGACTGAAATTCTCAATCCTCATCAGAATTAACAAACACTAACCATAACTTCTCAAACATATTGCCTGGCTAAGAGTTTAAGACAAGTTCTGAACATATTGTGAATATATCAAAATGCATATTTTCTTCTCTCTGTGTCAGTATTTCACAGAAGTCTCTTAAAAATTTGTAGGGAAGAACAGTTTGTAATAAGCCATGCAAGAGAAGGACAGGAAATATGATAATAAGTTCTAAATATATTAGAATGATCGATCTTTGTGAGTTGCACATGTACTATTTCCTACACAACTTTTTTGAAAACAGTCCTTGGGAGAAATTTTTCATAGACATTCAAAATTAATGGGCTAGGTTGTCATGAATAAATGCTAAAATCTGTGGAGCCAGTGGTTACTGTTTTGATTCTGTGTGAAAGGCATTATCAAACTGCCTGCAGCCCAAGTTTAGATATTATCTTTGTTAAAAAGTGGAAGCACATCTTTTGAAGATGCTTTCAGATATTAATTGATAGCAGTGTGCTGAAATATCTGATTTTTCAAATAATTTGTCAATACAAATAAGTTGAATTATTTAAGAACAAGAGCAAACAAAGATAAATAACTTTTCTTAAGTCACGAATTAAAGGGTTAGAGTTTCTATTTTTCAATATCCCTTATATAATACCCCTTAAAATTTTAAAATCCATTAAAATTTTTAATACCCCTTAAAATATTTCTCTTAATTAATCCTCTTTTCTCTTTCCTAAAGTATATAGCTAACATTGCGTGTACATTTCCAGATGTTCATGATCAACTTAATGCCTTTAATTTAGTTTAGTCCACATTAGCTTTTGCTAATTATTGTTAAAGTAAAACAATCAAATAGCGGAAGGAAAAATTGATAATAACTGGCAAGCTATCATCTTAGCAAAGTTAGTGTCTACATTCAGTCACATCAAAAGTAAATTTTGTTTTTTTCTTTTTAAAAAAGAAAAATGTGTAGCTATTTGGTGCAAAATGAATGGTTTTTAACATCAGCCATCATAAAAGCATGTTCACCTCAAGTAAAGACTGTTGAAGGTTAGTATTTATACTACATATCATTCTTTAGCAATGTAAAATTTAAACTGTATGCTGTATGCTATTTTAGAGATGCCATGGAGGATGGGTTTGGGTGAGCTTTAGAATGGAAGATTTGCAATTATGAATGGAAACCTTGACAAAAAGTGTCTTATGCTTTGTCAAAGAGTTTGAAAATTATCTCATATAAATCATATATATAAAAGCTAGGATTGTATTTAAGGTTTTTAGGAATAATTTGACTTATCATATTCCAGAGCTTTCTAGGACCAAGGAAAGTATAAAGACTTATGTATGTAGATAAATAAGCTATCAATTTAAGATATTTATAATAGCACAGCAATTGTTCCTCTTATTTAAAAAAAGTTAATTCTGCTTCCTTTGTAAGTATTTCTTTATTGTTTCTCTAATATAAATTGACATGTAAATGTATCTTTAAAATTATGATAGGTAGCACTCCCAAAGTCACTCCCACTTAAACTGACTCCTAACCATAACTATCAGAAATCTAAATTGTACCAGAGATAATACAAAATTTGTAAGTTTCTAGTCACCTTCCTCTTCACTTTAAAGATCTGGAAATGGAAGCCAGCAAGAGAAATCAATTTCCCCAAGTTACAAAGCTTTGCCTAGAATTCAAGATTTTTTAACAATGGAGAATTATTCTATATATAAATTATGCCTCAATAAACCTGACCTCCAAAAGAATGAGCACTATGTTATGTGCATACATAGATTTAAAGAAAAATATTATAAAAAATTTAGACAAAAATTAGAAGTAAGCTAACATTTTGACACTTCTATTTTGTTGTTCTTCTTTTTACATATACCATTCTTACAAAAAACTAGGCAAGTGGGCAGAGAAGATAATATTATTTCATATTTACATGGTAGGATAACAGAAATTCAAAGGATTAAACTCTCCTTATGTAATACAGCCAGGAGCTGTAGAACATGATCGAAAACCCTGTTTTTTTAAATCTTCTAGTTCCCTTTCAAGAATATCTTCTATCCCCTACCCATTCCCCACACAAACTGGCAAAATATAGTGAAAAGTTCCATTTCTAAAAGCTGATAAACCACACAAACTCAACTAAACAGACCAGACACCTCTGATTACATATCCTCTAAATCTTAATTTTTCATTTATGAAGATGGGGATAGCGATACCCATCTCATGGGGATTTGCGTGATGAGGGACGAGTGATATGCACATTCTACTCCCAGGCAACAAATGACTCACAATTGACCCTCAACAGACATCAGCCCCATTCCACCCTTGCTGTCTGTCTCCTAGTGTTAGTGTCCACCCCTGCTTCTCAAATTGGGCTATCTCTGTAGATAGGAGATAGAATAGCAGAGGATATATTAATACAACAACCCTGCTGAGGCAATTACCCTCTGGGAGCTTCACTTTTACTCATATTTTGGGGGAAATACTAAATAATCTAAATGGTCCGTAATTTGACCTTTGTTAAACTCAGACAAGTAAGGAAATAAAAAACTAAAACTGACATAAACTTTTAGGATTTCAAAGAAATTCTAGTCTTGTAGGTCACTTTGAGCAATACTTGTGTTTGCTCTATCATGCTGTGATTGGTATTTTGGTGGAAAGGTGTGAGAATAAAGCAAGAGAAAAATTTTAAACATGCTATATATAACCACTTTGGAAAACTCTTTGGCAATATCTACTAAAGCTGGGCATATGCTTATCCTAGGTCCCAGCAATTCAATTCCTAGGCATATGCCTAGCAGAAATGCACAAATATGTTCACCAAAAACATGAAATTTTCTGTTTATATCAATGCTCTTTGCCATATCTCCAAACTGGAAACCACTCAAAATGCCCACAAGAGTATAACTGAGAAACTGTGATATATCTACGTAAGAAAGACTACACAGAAATAAAAATCAATGCTCTAGAACTCTATGCAGCACAGGAATGAATTTCACAAACTTAACATTAAATGACAGTGGCCAGACACAAAAGACTACATGCAGTATGACTCAACTTCTATAAAAACAAAAACAAGCAAAATTAATCTACAACAATAAAACTCAGGGTAATGGCTACCATTGGGAAGGAAAAGTGACCAGAAGAGGGTGCAAAGAGGATGCTGGGGTTGATAATGTTCTGTTTCTTGATCTGTTGCTGGTGACATGGGATATTCAGTTTGGGAAAATTCCTTGAACTGGCACACTTACTATAAGTCTACTTTTCTGTGTGCATACTATAGTTTAATAAAAGGGGTTTTTTTTTAATTGGAAGGAAATACAAAGGACTTTTCATAAAATTTTATACATTATTTCCCCATTATGTTTAGAGATTGTGGCTGAAGATATTCCTGATTTTCTGAAGATGGATAAACAACCTTAATGGAGAGGTAAAGGAGGTAAATTTCCATAGCTATTTACAGCATTTACTGACTCAATCATACAGTGTGGTTGATTCTTACCCATAACCACCATCTACTGTCTCATATTAAACTGGGCATACCAATAAAATTCACACTGTTAAGAAGATCATAGGGCAGGGGAAAGAGAGAGGATTTCAAAGACCTCCATCCTCCCTCATCAAAAAGAGAAAGTGAATCTGCCCACTGACATAGCTAACCACTGCTACAGCCTACAAACAGCTAGCAACTGAGAAAACCACCACACTAAGGATATCTATAACTACAGCATCAATCCAGAACCTAGATAGCCATCAAAGCACCCAAGCAAAGCCAAAGGTTTTTACCCAACATAAGCTACAAACACACCCATATGAGTGGCAGGGGGAGCCCCCTCTAAACAAAAGAAAATCCAAAAAGAAGAGGCAACAGCTGTTCCAGATGGAAAGGACTCAGCAAAAGAATACCAAAAGTATAAAAAATCAGAATAAAAGGGCACCCCAAAATGGGAACACCATGTCGCTAGCAATGGTTACCAACCCAAATGATAATATTGAAATGACAGATAAAGATTTCCAAATATGGATTATAAGGAAACTGAATGAAATCCAAGAGTAAATGGAAAACCAATGGTAATAAACAAGGAAGACAATTCAGGAAATGAATGGAAAATTCACTAAAGAGATTGACATATTTAAAAGAAACCAAATGGAACTTCTGAAAATAAAAAAAAAAGTCATCTAAGGGAATACAAAACACAGTGAAACTTTTAAAAATAGACTAGAGCAGGTAGAAAAAAGAATCTCAGAGGTTGAAGACAACTCTTTCAAACATAAATAAAACACAATTAAGTCAGTCAAAAATAAATAAAACAAAATTAAGAGGAATGAACAAAGCCTAAAAAATATATGGGTTTACGTAAAAGGACCAAATATAAGAATCATGGGCATCTCTGAGGATGAAGAAAATGCACAAGGCCTGGAAATCCTGTTTGAGGGAATAACTGAGAAAAACTTCCCTGGTCTTGCTAGAGATTTACACATCCAGGTACAAGCAGCTCAATGAACACCTGAGAGATTCATTGCAAAGAGGCAATCACCTAGTCATATGGTCATCAGACTGGCCAAAATCAACATGAAGAAGATTCTCCTGTGAGCCATGAGTTGAAAACATCAAATAACTTACAAAGTAAAACCCATTAGGCTATCTGTAGACTTCTCAATGGAAATTTTGCAGGCCAGAAGGGATTGGGGCCTCATCTTCAGTCTTCTTAAATAGAACAACTGCCAGCCTAGAATTTTGTATCCTTCAAAACTAAGTTTCATATATGAAGGAGAAATAAAGACTTTTCTAGACAAGCAAACACCGAGGGAATTTGTCAAGACCAGATTTATCCTGCAGGAAACATTCACAACTGCATTATACATGGATCAGCACAACAGTCACGCACCAGTGAAAACCATATAAAAGCTAAAGCTCACAGATCATATAAAACAATAGTACAAGAGGTAAAAACAAATCAATGAGGTACTACCCAACAGGCTTAACAGAAGAGCATCCCACATATCAATGCTATCAATCAATGTGAATGGTTTGAGTTCCCCACTGAAGAGACATAGGACAGCTGAATGGATAAAAAATAAAAGCCAAGTATCTGATGTCTCCAGGAAACACACCTAATCCACAAGGATTCAAAGAGACTCAAGGTGGAGGGATAGAAAAAATATTCCATGCAAACAGAAACCAAAAGAAAGCAGGTATACCAATTCTCATGTCAAATAAAATTGACTTTAAATCAATAATACTAATGAAAAACAAAGATGGTCATTATATAATGTTAAAGGGAGAAATTCAACAAGAAGATATAAGAATCCTAAATATTTATGTATCTAACACAGGACTGCCCAGAATCATAAAGCAAACGCTAGTAGATCAAAGCAAAGAGATAAACAGCAGCATTGTAATTGCTAGGGACTTCAACACCCCATTGACAGAATCGGACAGATCATCCAAACAGAAAATAAACACTGGATTTAAATGAGATGTTAGAACAAATGGGTTTAATAGACAATTACAGGACATTTTACCCCAAAGCGACTGAATATACATCCTTCTCATCAGAACATGAAACATACTCCAATATTTATCATATTTTAGGCCATGAAACATGGCTCAACAGATTAAAAAAATATATAAATCATACCATATATCTTCTCAGATCATATTGGAATGAAACTAGAAATTACCTACAAGAGAAACACTCAATTCTACACAAAGTCATGGAAATTAGACAACCTACTGCTGAACAACTATTGGGCCAACAATGAAATTAAGATGGAAATCAAAAGATTCCTTGAACTGAATGACAAAGAAGACACAACTAGAAAAGGTAGAGGAAATGGACAAATTTCTGGAAACAGACAATCTCCCAAGAGTCAATCAGAAAGACATAGAAAACATGAACAGACCAATAATGAGCAATGAGATTGAAGCAGCAATAAAAGATCTTCCAACAAAAAAAAAAGCCCTTGACCAGATAGATTTACAGCTAAATTTTACAAGACCTCCAAAGAAGAGGTGGTACTCATACAGCAGAAATTATTCCACAACCTCAAGAGGAAGGTAATCATCCCCAACTCTTCCTACAAAGCCAGTATCACCTTGATACCAAAGCCAGGAAAGAACACAACAAAAAAAGAAAACCACAGACCAATATCCCTTATAAATACAGATGCAAAAAACCTTAATAAAATACTACCAAACCGAATTCAATGGCATATCAAAAAAATAATTCACCAGAACCAAATGGGCTTCATCCCAGGGATGTAAGAATGGTTCAACACACATAAATAAATAAATGTGATTCAGCACATAGACAGAAGCAAAAAACAAAGACCATATGATCACTTCAGTAGATGCTGAAAAAGCATTTGATAAAATCCAGCATCCTTTCATGATAAAAACCCTTAACAAACTAGACATAGAAGAAACATATCTCAAAATTATAAAAGTTGCATATGACAAACCCACAGCCAGAATCATACTGAATGGAGAAAAGTGGAAAGCATTCCAACTAAGAACTAGGATTTGACTCTCACCACTTCTATTCAACATAGTGCTAGAAGTCCTAGCCAAAGAAATCAGGCAAGAGAAAGAAATTAAGGGAATCCAAATCAGGAAAGAGGAGATCAAACTATTGGATTTTACTGATGATATGATCTTATATCTAGAAAATGCAAAGACTCAACCAAAAGACTCCTGGAATTGATAAATAAATTTGGCAAAGTCTCAGGTTACAAAATCAATGTACTAAAATCAGTAGCATTCCTAAATACCAATAGCAGTCAAGCTGAGAGTCAAATCAAAGACTCAGTACCATTTATAATAACCACAAAGAAAATAAAAACATAGGAATTTATTTAACCAAGGAGGTGAAAGATCTCTACAAAGAGAACCACGAAACACTGAGGAAAGAAATCGCAGATAATACAAACAAATGCAAAAACATCACTCTCATGGATTGGTAGAATCAACATTAAATGTCCATACTATCCAAAGTGATTTACAGATTCAATAGAATCCCCATTAAAATACCAACATCATATATCATATTACAGAGATCTAGAAAAAATAATTCTATACTTTTTCCTAAAAACAAAAACAAAACAAAAAAAACTGAAAGACCTACAGCATGTGTATTTTTATATTTTTACCTGATTTAGAATTGCAGACCTGTCGATATCGACAATACTTATGTTCTATATCAGTTTTCAGAATAAGCTTCTCATTCTTGTCTTGAGCTCTTTGTTATTTTGCTGGCCAGTGTCTTTTCTTTAAATTCCTCCTCCCTCTCTTCTTCTTTGGCATCTTTCCTCACCATTCTCTAAGTTCTTTAAAAACTTCCTTTATATCAGCACAGAAAATCACATATTCCTTCCTAGAGATGCCAATATGCTGTCCTAAGTGTGAGAAGACAATGCAAAATAAACTCTTTCCTTACATTATTGTGATTCATATTTCTTAAGTAAGTTGGCATGTCCCAGCAGCAATGAGAATGGGGCATCTGGGGAGGACTGATTGGGGGACAGTTTGGTGCGAAAGTACCAAGGGGAAATGAACACAGTGACGGTAGTAAAACTACAGTGCTGACTTGGAAAGGATTACAAAAGCTGGAAACTTCTAGAACAGTGTCTGGCACACATGGGTCACTAATAAATATTTCATATTCATCATACACATAGCAATGACAAAGAATTCAGTTGAGTTGTTACGTTCAACAAGAGATGTTTTTCTTAATTCCCTATTATTATCAAAACATTTTCCTAAATGCCCCAAGTTGATCCAAGAGAAACAGAAATATGCTTTCCTGAGTGTATTATACAATCTGATAAGAAAATTAAAGGACATCAGATTGAGGTAACCATGAGACATATGCCTTTACCATGGATATAGAAATTAATTTCTACTGATTGCTAATTTTGTCAGAGTATATCCAATTAGAATAAAGTAAAATAGAAAAGGGAGTTGAGTAAATTGAGTAATGAAAGTATAAAAATAATAGGTTAATTTAGGTATAATTTTTTTAGGTATGATTTTATTCATGTACTATGCTGAATGATGAGTTTAGCACATTTCTAGAACATATATGCATTTCTCATTAGTTTCACTTAAAGGTAGAAAATTCACCACTTGGTAAATAAAACTTTAATGTAAATGAAAGCTAAACCTCACATTTTTGTCACTATATAAATCACAAAATGTTCTTGAAAGCATAAACTGCTTTAAAATAAAGTACAAGCTCTATCCTAAAATGTTAGTAACAAAAAGTGATTTTAAGAAATCATTTCAGAAAACATGTGCTGTGATTCATGATCTTAAAAAAATTACACTAACTCCAAAGTTATTGATTAATGTTTTGTGAAAACTAGAAGTTTAATTTCAAAATATATAAAGAAAAAATGTATTTAAGTAATGCAACTAACAAGGAGTTTGTATTCTTTACCAATTTCAATAATAGAATAGATTTATCTCTTTAAGACGCCACATTAGAATGCTTTTTTCCTTCAATTTACAAACGTGTATATTTTCACTTCTTTTCTAATAACCTTTCCCTGGCCTTCTAGACATTATTACCATTGCATGTTGGTGCATTGTTATTAATAATGTCTTGATGTATGTTGTGGCTTAACTCGGTATTGTTAAAGGTGACCTTTTGGTTTGATTGTTTAGCTGACTTTGGTGCTAATAAGATAAAGAATGAGGTGTCTAATGAAGCTTGTGTATGGAAATAATGATAGATGGCTTATTTGGAATTCTACAGACACAGCACTGCCAAGACTGCTGAGAAGACTTTGGAACCTAACTAATTTTAGAGAGAGGTTTTATTGATTACACAGAGACAGGGCACATTTTAATCATTTTTACAGCACTGTATTGCCTGAGGTACCAAAATCCATTAAACAAGGATTATAAACTTTGTTTTAAACTCGATCCTAAATTGTTTCTTGATGTATAGTCAACAACAGCTCTATAATATCAATCACAGTTACTAAGGCATATTAAAATCAACTTGTTTAATTTTAATTGCTCATATGCCTGACCCTCTGAGGTGCAGCTGTTCATAAAGCTAAATTACTTTTCTCCTGGAGAGGAGTTTTATTTTCATTTATATCGCCATCATTTCTTTCCTAAGGCCACCAACATGTTCTGGTTTTTACACTTTTACTTTTAATTTCTTCTTCTTATCCTTAAAACCACACTGGAAATGACTCCACATCTTTTAATCTTTCTAGGAATAGGTGTTTCAATGAAGTTACTTGAGTTGAGTACTGAAATCACACAGAAACACAAGCAAATATGTCATGCGGGTGTGTCCTCCAGAATATAAGTAGTTTAAACCGCCACACACCTAGAAGTGAAAATATTTAGTTTGTTTAATAGAATGTGAATTTTCTTGTTTTAAACAGGTACTTTATTTGTTTGATGTATTATTTAGATGTAGTATAAATATATGTACGTCTTAAATATTTATTAAAATATAAAAGATCATAAAATCAATGCCCTTATTCTATAACATTTGAGATTAAATAAACCTGTGAAAATAGAGTGACTTTTACAACAAGGCCTGGATGAAAATCTAGATTTCCCAATAAATTATTATGTGACCAATAGGTAAGTTAATTTCTTTGAGCCTACATTTCCACATTTGTAAAAAAAAGTAAATAAAGATAGGGAAATTTGAGTCTCATTATGGCAATACATCTAACAATGTTTTAGAAATTTAAATGTCTATTGTTATACATGTGTATGAATACACATATGCTGACTCAGATATACTATTACTCAATTTGCCAAAGGGTCAATAAATACACAAATACCTATAATGAGGAAGGAGTTTGGGGTAGAAAGTGAAGTATGAGAAAGAATTAATCTAATTTTAAAACTATACATTTTATGTTAAAATGAGCTTCATGCATTTTCAAAACTATAGGTTGAAAATAACTAGATCAACACTCAAAATTCCAGCCCTGCTAGATTAATAGTGACCTAAACACTAAAAGTGCATTATCACAAAATTCATAAATTGCATGTATATGTAGTCAAACCTTAATTAATTTTTATTTAACTCTCTAGCTCCAACTCAATAAAAACATTTAAAATTAACTTCAATGTTTTGAATTTCAAATGAAATTGAATACCACTGTTGGTGACATCTCCATAAACATGAATTCAGTAAGAAAATTACTAGCATTATCATATTTAGTAATGCACTCACTTCTTGAATATTGAAGTGTGCTCACTTATGCATGAATTATATAATAATTATGTCATTGATTATTCTGATCAAGCTATTCAAGATACAGAAATGAAATGTCAATGTTAGATTGAGGTTTTCCTTTTTTAAGTCTTCCAATGCATTGTAAGTTAACATCAGTAAAACACTTCATCAATTTCCTAAGAAAAAATGTAGCATGGCATGGTGTATCAGCTAGTGTAGCCTTCCACTCCAAGATATGATATGTATTGGCCAAATTTTCATAATGCTTAGAGTTGGTCGAGCAAATATTCTGGTCAGAGACAGCTGAGCTGAGGCTGGATGTCCAGCACATTTCCAGGGACTTGACTGGACTGGCTGGGGCTGCTGCTTTCTGCATGGTCTTTCATCTTCCGGTAGACTGGCCAGGCTTCTCCACAGCAACAGAAGTAGTCCTTGGAACAAAAACAATTCCCAAAGTGTAAGAAGTTTTCAAACTTCTGTTTATGTCACTTTTGCTATTGTCACATTTAGCAAGTCACATGGCCATGCCTCGTCAGTGTGGGAGAAGACTCCCGAGGGACGTGATGTGTTGGCTGTGGGTTTGTCATATGCGACTTTTATTTATATGAGGTTCCTTCATTCCTTCTATGCCTAGTTAAAGATTTTTTTTTAATCATGAAGCAGTGCTAGATTTTATCTAACACTTTTTCTGCATGTATTGAGATGATCATATGGTTTTTGTTTTTAATTCTATTTAATGAATAACATTTATTGATTTGTGTATACTGAACCATCCTTGCATCCCTATAATGAAACTCGCTTGATCATGGTGAATTATTTTATTGATCTGCTGTTCAATTCTGTTTGCTAGTATTTACTTGAGTATTTTTGCCTCTGTGTTCATGAGCAATATTGGTTCATATCTTCTTTTTTTGTTGTTGTGTCCTTTCTTGGCTTTGGTTTCAGAGTAATACTAGGTTCATAGAATGAGTTATGGAGGATTCCCTGCTTCTGGATGTTATGGAACAGCTTCATAGCCACAAGTTCTTCTTTTTAGATCTAGTGAATTTGGTTGTGAATTCTGGGCTTTTTGTTGGGGGAGTGGTGAGATTTTTTATTAGTGTTTTAATGTCACTATTCATTATTTTTCTGTTTAGAATCTATTTCTTCCTGATTCAAGCTTGGAAAGTTGTGTGTGTTTCCAAAACTTTACTTCATCTAGATCTTCTAGCTAGTGTGCATAGTAGTATCAGAGGATCTTTTATATTTCTGTGATATCAGTTGTAGTGTCTCCTTTTTCATTTTAGATTGAGCATATTTTAATCCTCTCTGGGTGATTTGTTTTGTTAAGGGAAAAAGATAGTAATCTCTATCCAAAGGTAGAGTGACTGGTTGTTCCTATGTGAGAAGAGAAAAAGTAGTAGTACAAAAATTGAATACATTAGAAAGTTGTATATTTGTGGAAGAATAACCTTGTGAAATAAATTTTACATGTGATCAAGATGGCTAAAATTAGAAGGGAATTATTAATAAGTTTTTCTAAAAGTTGGGTATTAATTCAAAAGTACACTGATGCAAAACTAGAATTTGGTCCTCTCTGTTAAAACAACAATAATTTTTTGAGTCTTCTCTGTTACAACAACAGCAATATTTTTGGAGTATTGTCTGTTCTTAACAGGAAATTATGAAAGGATTTTAATTATTTTTAGGAAATTGGCCTAGGAAGCAAAGATTCTCTCTTTTACCAACATAATTTCTTGTACTGCATGTTATCTTTATTAGGTTTTTGATCACTCAAATTAACTGGAATTTCCCAGATTGGCCTTTGGAACATCTCAAAAGGATTTGTCTCTCTCCTTGCAAAAAAGAGATACATTAAACTAATGGAATTATTTAATATATTAAATTGTATGTGAACCATTGTCAAATTATAAGTAATGCTAACCTTTTTTGAGTTATATTTGTATAAATATGTTATCATTATATGTTTCAGAAATTGTATAAAATTCCTGGAAATCTGACCAGAACTCTGGACTTGGTAAGAATTCCCAAAACTCTAATGCAGAAACTGATGATTTCATAAAACCGCTAACCTAATATTATGCAGAACAAGAATTCATAGAATACCAAGGAAATGTTTTGGCATATTTTTCTGTTAGATAAACCAGTACTAAAATTGTTATGATATACAATTTGAATTAATTCCATAAGATTTAACCAAATCAGATTACTTATGATAACTTATTTAACAAACAGTGCTATATACCTGAATTGGAGAAACAAAATTGGTACTTAAAAAGATGTAAGTCCAGTGTTAAGTGTGGATTCCCAGAAAGCCTGGACAGCTAACTGCCATGCCCTTTCCAAGCCTTTATATCTTTCATTATTATATAACCTTAATTCTTTAATTATTCGTTGCCTCCAACCATGCAATGATTCGATAATGGAGCCTTGGGTCAATACAGTAGTCAGTACAGTCACAGTAGTGCATCCCTGCTGATGACTCCTAATGTACAAGGCATCCCACAGAAAATTTTCTGTTGTGTCTCTCCAGGATATATATTTATCTGTGGAAGATTTAACAATATAATGATAATTTAAGTATATGAGTGGACAACTCCATATCTCAATAAGTGGAAAATAAAGGGACAATGTGGATTAGGAATTCTAACAATACCAATGTCACACTATTAGAAACTGAACATTGTCTACATGTCTAAATTTGCACTATAGGATAAAAAGGAATTTGCCAGCAGGTGTAAATCTATCTAAATGTGCACCTTTCAGTAGAATATACTTTCCTTGGTTTGACATAAATAAAGTGCTAATTAGCAATTTGTCTCAAACATTGTTTGATTTTTTTTCTTCCTGATCTGCTTGAGTTCCTTGTAAATTCTAGTAATTAGCCCTTTATTGGATATATATATACATATATATATATATATAGCTTGAAAATATTTTATTTCATTCTGTAGGTTGTCTATTTGCTCTGCTGATCATTTCCTTAGCTGTTCAGAAGCTTTTAAATTTAATCATGTTCTATTTATTTATTTTTGTTGTTGCTCTGATTGCCATTGGGGACTTCTTCATAAATCCTTTGCCTAGGCCAATATCTAGAAGAGTTTTTCCAACATTTTCTTCTAGCATTCTTATGGTTTCATGCCTTACACTTAAGTCTTTTATCCATCTTGAATTTATTTTTGTGAGTGGTGAGAGATATGGATCCCATTTCAATCTTCTGCATATGGCTATCCAATTCTCCCAGAACCATTTATTGAATACAACTTTTTTTCTTCAGTGTATATTGTGACCTGCTTTTGCAAACATCAGTTGGCTGTACGTGGATGGTTTTATGTCTCTGTTTTCTTTTTTGTTCCATTGGTCTATGTGTCTCTTTTTGTGCCAATACCATGCTGTACGGTTACTATAGCCTTGTAGTATGGTTTCCAGTCTGGTGATACAATACCTTCAGATTTGTTCTTTTTGCTTAAAATTGCTTTGGCTATTCAGGCTTTTTTCTGGCTCCAAAGTGTAGAATTATTTTTTCCAGATCTGTGAAATATGATATAGGTACTTTGAAGAGGAGTGCATTGATTCTGTAAATCACTTTGGGTAGTATGTACATTTTAACAATGTTGATTCTACTGATCCATGAGTATGACATGCTTTTCCATTTGTTTGTGTCATCTGTGAATTCCTTTCCTCAGTGTTTCGTAGTTCTTTTTGTAGAGATATTTCACCTCCTTTGTTAAGTATATTCCTAGGATTTTATTTTCTTTGTGGCTATTGTGAATGGTACTGAGTATTTGATTTGACTCTCTGCTTGGTTGTTATTGGTGTATATGAATGTCACTGATTTGTGTACATTGATTTTTGTAACCTGAGACTTTGCTGAATTTATTTATCAATTCCAGAAGTCTTTTGGTGGAGTCTTTGGGGTTTTCTAGATATAAGATCATATTGTCATCAAAAAGCAATAGTTTGACCTCCTCTTTCCTGATTTGGATACCATTTATTTCTTTCTCTTGCCTGATTGTTCTGACTAGGACTTCCAACACTATGTGAATAGAAATGGGGACAGTGGGCACACTTGTCTTTTCCTAGTTCTTAGTGGGAATGCTTTTAACTTTTCCCCATTCAGTGTGTTGTCTGTGGCTTTTATAATCTTAGATAATATGTTACTTCTATACCTAGTTTGTTGAGGGTTTTTATCATGAAAGGGTGCTGAATTTTTTCAACTGCTTTTTCTGCATATTGAGACAACTTATGGTCTTTGTTTTTGCTTCTGTTTATGTGGTGACTCACATTTATTGATTTACATATGTTGAAGCATCCTTGCATCTGTGGTCATGGTTATTATTATTATTCTTTTGGTGTGCTGTTGAATTCAGTTTGGTAATATTTTATGGAGGATTTTTTATCTATATTCATAAGAGATACTGGTCTATAGTTTTCTTTTTTGTGTGTGTCCTTTTCTGGCTTTGGTATTTTGTTAATGTTTCTGACATTCTCTGTCTTCATCTCTTATGGGATTTTTGTCAGAATTAAAATATATTAGTACATAAAATTCATTTTGCATAAAAAACTCTGAACCATTATTTCTACTATATTTAAAATAAATTCCTTATACATTGACACTTAATTTTTTTCTCTAAATACTTCAGATTTGTCACCTTACTAGGGTGAGCTATTTAATGATGGTCGTATAGGGTTTTGTAGCTTCCATGGCACACAGTTTATATTTAACACATTTCCTACCGCATAGAAATCTCTAAGACATATGCCAGGGACAGCAAGTTTTTGGGCAAACTGCATGTTATTTAAATCATCATAACTACAGATCATAATGCACTTTAGGTGTTGTTTTTCAATAATTATAACATTTTTATTTACAAAAACAATTAAACAACTAATTAAACAATTAAAGTTCCTAGTACTTTTTTAATGTATGGTACTGCGTAAAACATTTTCCTCTATGAAGAGGGACCAAACAAAATTTACGTAAGTATCTAGATTCACTCCTTTTTCCATGGGTGGCACAAACTCTACAGGCTCTCGTAGGAAACTTTTTCTTTCCACTTGTTGGAATACACGTAGGTTCATGCTGCTTCATATCTATCACTTGACAACCTTTTGGATGGATCTTTATGAGGTGCTCTCCTTGCACTGCCAGGGGAAGGGCTGGACAGATTTGTCTCTGGTTCTGGAGAGCCTTCATTATTGTCATCCGTTATCCAGTCCCTTGCCACCAATAGCAGAAACTGTTTATACTTCATTTTTGCTTGTGGATTGAGGACGTTGTACACTCTAAATGAATTGAAAAGTCCACAGTTTACAAGAGACAGCACTACTTTTTTTGGTTTTACAATATTCTCTCCAATTTTTCTATTTTTTTTTCCCTGTTGTTGAGACAGAAGTGTCATGATCGTTGATATCATTTGGACAACCCGCTTGTCTTTCCATGCTAGGAGAAGAATATCACCTTTTCTGGAAAATATTATGTCACTTTTCTTCATTCTTGATGTTTTCATTTGAAAATTTGGTGGTAAACCTCTACTCTCCTTAATGGACAAGACAGTGTGTTGACATCTAAGGTCAATAACAGATGGTGTGCAAAACACGAGAAAACTCATGAGCGGTACAAAAGGTTAATATATTCTTTACTATTATTTGAAATTTCTGCAACTAGCTCTATATTCATATATATTTTTACTCTATAGCATTTGCTTTGAAAACTTTCATAGTTATGCCCAAGATTGTGGGAATTTTAAGCTTTGGAATGATGGAAATAATGAGTTAATCCAGATCTACCAAAATCTTGATTTTTGCTGGATGAAGCATATATCATGCTAGAATAAAATGCTAGAATTCCACACAATAAAAGTTAGTTTTTATGAGGTTCTAATAAATACAACAGACATTAAACAGAAGGTTTTTTGGTTGTTTTTCTGCTAATGGTGAATGAAAAGTTACACTTGCTATCGAATATCAATGTCCTTTGGTTCCTGTATGTGTTTCCTTTAACCATTATTGTGCAGCTACATAACTCAATCCAAAATGTATAAAAATTAATCCACACACTTAAATATATGATAAATGTGATTGAACTTTGATAAAGGATAGAGATAATAAAGTAGTTTATGTACTATATACTTTTAAGAGTTCTTATAAATATAATATTTCAGGTGAGGCGGAGCAAGATGGCGGACGAGAAACACTGCCAGATAGAGCGTCTCTGCA
>VBSM01002912.1:7125183-7166779 GCA_008086735.1 Cheirogaleus medius
AATATTTGTACCCCCATTACAAGATGGAATAAAAAAAATTATTAAAAAAAAAAACATTAAAGATGTTGTATATAATTATAAAAAATTATATATAATATTTCAATAATTCAAGTATTTTATGTAATGCCAAAGGGAAGAAAATATTATAAAGCACATTTGTATTTCCCTAAAAATACATTTTCTTTAGAAACTTGTATGTGTCTGGTTTTTCTTAGTGGCATGATGGTCATATTCATTTCCCTGCTATCCTATAACTTACTCATGCACATACAGATTAAAGTTCTGGTGAGTTGGAGCCACATATTTTACAGCATTTTGTCATTTTGCTCTTTGCTAAATATCTTGGAGGAAATTTACGGAGACAGTGTATCTATAAATTAAACAAGTTAACAAATAACTGAGTAAGATTAAAAATTGATCAGCTACAATCACCTTTAGTTACAAGTATCAGGATTTATTATGTTTTATTCTAAGCTAGTTAGCTCTTTTTAAATCAAAATATTTAAAAATACATTGTGTTAGAACATTTTATGTAGTTTGCTATTTAGGCTTTGGAAGAAAAATCATCCAAGTGAAAAATTGGACCATCTTGTTACTGTCATCTGATTTCCTATTAGCTACTAACTTACATTGCCTTAAATTGAACATGTGGCTTTTCTATATATTTCCTGTTACATTTTGCTCAGAAGTTCAGCTTTTCCAGCATTAAATGATACTTGTTGAAACAAAATTTCTAAAAGAACCACGAATTTGAAGAGAATGTTGGCCGATATGAAAACTGACAAGAAGTCCTCATGCTTCTTGATGACCTAGGTCCAGGCTCATGAACTTCACTTCCAGAATCAATGCCTCGTAGCGAATACAAGACCCCAATTCACAATACTGGGAGAATGCACGGTAAAGATGTTACATGAGTCTGTATGAAATTCATTAGTAGTATTTTTTAAGCCACACAACTGTCAATAAATATAGAAAATTGAAGACGCTATTAAATATAATTGATGCATTCAAAAGTAAAAGTATTGGAAAGATTAGTGAAGAAGGCAAAGAGTTTGAGATTTAGCAATATAATGTATGCTAAATAAACGCAGGCATAAGCCATTCCTGCTAGGATAGGAAGAAAAAAACTTTCAAGAAAAATTTAGAAAGTTTTACACTTTATTAAACAGCATTTTGAGGTTGTTTAATTAGTCATCAAGCATTTACTAACTGCCTGTGATTGCGAGATGCTGTGTTACATGCCTGATGGTGAGCCAGAGAGACCCTGCCCTTGAACTTGAAATATACCAAGGAATAAAAATACAAAACAAAATTCATTACTGGTATTTCGAAAGAGGAAACACTCAAGTGTTTTAGATGCAAAAAATAAGAAGGCATAAGAAACCTGGTGTTATGCTATTCTAATCAAGTGAGCTATAACGCACTTTACTGTTACGTAAGTTTAACACGTAACATGGTAAGGGATGCATAAGCATCAGGGGGAAGAAAAGACACCAGATTGTTTAAGCAAAACATCCAAATCATACCTGGTAATCTATATTCCAGAAGTTGGTGAGTCAGTACATTAAAAGATTTAGGGCAGTCAGAAAACAAAAATCTCTCAGGAGAAGAGCACAGATTCGGTTTTTAAATGGTAATTATGAAATAAGAAGACACATAAGTGAAAATTCCATGGGAAACTAGGAGTGAGTACATGGCTGAGGCTCAGAGGGAAGTTAAAATTATGGCTGTATATTTAAAAAAAATTCACGAACAAATAGATAGTGAACCAACTGGTGATTACAAAGAAATAGAACAGAAAGAAGAGAAAGCCGGATTTTATATAAACACTATGAAAAGGAAAAGGAGTTGTATGTACTTGAAACATTTTTTCAATTAATAATCTTTTATAACCTGATGATTCAGTTAATCATCAAAATTAAAAGCTAGTTAAATTCCAGTTTGGAAACATAACATTTGTATTTCATAATAAATGCTATTACAAACACTAAAAAATGTATTCTAACATATAATTACCTAGTAAATACCTATGAACCAAATTTATAGCAAACAAATGCACACAAATAAACAAATCTTAAGATCTACTCTTCTGTACTGGTTTCAGTTATGCAAAAAGTGGTATCCCAAAGATACTCTCAGACATAGAAATATACACTACTATTAACAAAAACTTTTGGTGATATGCATTCCATCACATCAAGACAAAAGCCAAAATTAAAAACTTGTGAATAGGGAAAGCATGATATAAACGAATTTCAGTTTCAGTTGACAAGAAAATTTGGAAAGCACGGCAAAGTAACTACATGTGTTAATACAGTGAGTAAACTTAATTGAAATGATCAGAAATAATATGATAAATAAAATAAAATGATCAGAAATAATATGAAAATAATTTAAACAAAATGATATAAATACAATGTCAAGATCATATGTTCAAAACTGCTGAGTGGGAGGGAGTTGGGAAAAATCAATTAGGCAGATCATCCCACGTTACATCAAGATTTGTCAATAGTATTTCATTCTTATCATTTATATAAAGTAAGATTAAAAAAATCAATCTAACTAATAATGACTTTTTCCCAGATAAAAGAATAAACTCCAGTTGGCAAAATCTGGGACTAGGTAGTAGAAGGGAGAAGCATTAAAATCAAAACGGAAATTTAATTTAATATTTATCTGATGTTGAAATGCAAAGAAAAGCTTTTCTAAAGTAAGTACAGCCCATAAAAGAAATAAAATCAATAGATGTGACCACAGAAATTTTTAAACTACGTGTCAAAAATAACAAAATATTAAATTTGAAGGTAGATGACAAAGTAAGGGAAATTATACAATGCATACAATGAATATAAACATATAATGTTTATATCCAAAAACAATATATTTAATACTAAAATTGTCTTGTGATTGATAAGAAAAAAATACATCTTATTAGAAAAATGGACATGGTGCATATAAAAGGATTTACAAAATTAAAATTACAATTGACCAATAAACATTTAGCCTTATTCATAAAACTGCAGATCAATAAATTAATGAGATGTTTTTCTCTCTCAATATTTAAATTTAAATCGAAATAATAATAATAATAAACATTCCACCCACGGTAGGCAAGGGCAAAAACTTTCAGATTCTACTGGTATGTGAATTGCTACATTTATAGAAATCATTCCTCAATATACATTAATAACTTTAATTTTGACTTGGCAGTTTTACTTAAAGGATTTTATCATATTAACACAACTAAAAATATACACAAATATGTATTACAATAATAGTCACTGTAAAATGACAAAATATTAGAAACAATCTAAATGCCAAATGATAGAAAATCATTTCAATACAGTACATCATTTAAAGAATACTATTCACCCTTAAATATCAGTTCATACTAATATTATAGACAATTAAGCTACGTTTTACAGAAATGGTAATGATAGCATTAGAAAGCTTGTAAGAATTGGTCCATCTGGCCAAACAGACTATTAATTGTTTCATATTAACTTACTAATGAACAGGTTAGTTTGAGAGAAAAACTTATCTGGGTGGTTCTTGTAATACCAAAAGTGAAAAATAAGCTGGAAAAAGAGAACAAAAAGCAAAATTATAGCTGCCTGGATAATTGTCTAAGGTTCTCCTAATAAAATAAATTTAATCTAGTCTTGCAGTAAATTAGCATATACACAGATGGTGGGGTGGGGTTAACCATTGTTCTTTGGTGAACCCTTTGTGTGATTTTTAGACATATCTGGACTAAGCACACAGAAGTGATTCAGCTATGACTCCACCACTGCAAAACAGTTAAGTTTTATATCATTTCAGAAGTATATGTGTTCTGCTACTTTTCTGACTAATATTACTTGGTATATATTTTATCAAAATTATCTCTTAGGCAGACTGAGAATTTTTGTCCATCACATTCACTAGGCTTTGCATTGCCCATTGCCCACTTGCCCAAACATCCAGAGACCCAAGCCTGCAAAGATTACCAAGCATCAGCCTCATCAATCATTTTGACAGCCAATGGGCTGCATCAGAGACTCATAAGAAGTTATTCTGTAGGAAAATCAACTCGCTAGCAAACTATTAAGAAAGCTTGTTATCGTGTTCGCATGGTCTGCCTACTATGTTTTCATGCTTTTTCTCATGAAAAGTGAGAATGAAATCAGCAAGCACAATGACAGGTAATGACAGGTAAAAAGTGATAATCTATCAAATTGTTCCCCTCTCACAACACTTTCTAAATCCTGCTTCTCTGTTCTTTCTTAATCCTGTGTTTCAAGAATACTACATTTTCCATTATTATTTAAATACTTACATAAGAAGTATTTTAGTTTATTCATTAGGAGTTCCTTTACGCAAGTCACATTGATGATTGCTTCAAAATACTGTTTTTTTGTTGCACTGAATGCTCATCATAGCATTTGTAACTTACAGGCTTCATGAGGAAGGAAAACTATGTTCATATTAGCTAAAAAATTGCTACAACATGGCTTTATTTTAAAAAAAGAATAGATGTAGAAAGATATAAGTCCACTCAAAGTATGAGGCATTTGATTAACTCTGAGATTGAGAGTGTTGGGGCTTCTAGTCAACTAAAACTCTAATCTGAAGAATAAAATTGACAATTTATTGAGTAAGGAGCAATTAGCTAATATGCTGGAAATACCTTTTGATTTCCACCTACATAGAAGATATTTTGTTTGCACATATACAGTCAGAACAGGTTTTTTTTTTTCTTTCCTGTAATATTTTGGGACAAAATTCTTTTTTAAAAACTGCACAAGCAAGTTATTCAGTATAAACAGAACTTTTGAAAATTTCTTTCCTCAGTGATTATTATAATTTTAAATATTATTATTACAAAATGATATTTGCATTTAAGGTAGTTTTCTTTCTTTTGGTTTTTAAATTTTCTGAAATCAGTATACTTTAACAAAATCATTGATTTTAATTTTTTTTCTGGTAATAAGCCTCACCCACAGATTTTTTTCTTTAAATCATGTTTTACACTGATAAAAACTAAACATAGCTTGGGACATTGAATTTTTCTACTTATTTTAAAACTTGAATTAATTATTTCCAACTAAGATCTAGCCTGAAGCACATTTTTAATGAATGATCAAAGTTATCGAGGATGGAATAGATAGAGTTATCCTGATTCTGAATGGTTCACTTTTATAACTTTAAATGGATTGGCAAATAAATAGCTTTTCCTTAATGTGCTTATATGAAATTTTTAAAAATCTTGAGTACTTTGATGGAGTGAGGGAATAAAGTGAAATGTTTTAAAAAAGAGTAATCTCAAAATAGAATTTTTAACAACTATCAGAGCATAAAAAAAGGCAAAAATATATATTTAGTAATCATAGTTGAAGAACAAATAACTTTTTAAATAATTCATTTTAATTACAGTTCGGGTTTCCTTGAAAGTCCTCTTAAAAAAAAATGCAAGTGGTACTTGTTTGTGGGAGAAGCACAATCTCCCGACAGTCTTCTTTCACAGTCATTGCTTGTGGGCTTTATCTATTAATAGAATCACTTTGGTTACTGTCATTATGTCTTTACAAGCTTTGACTCGGCCTGCAAATATCGATCCGCAAATGGGCTACCCAAGGACAATGGCACCATTAATTGCTAAGCGATCTGAAAAACAATTAGAGACCTCCTGGCTCCTGTACAAATGGATAGTCAGAACTGTCAGCCTAATCAGACACGGTTGGGCTTGCCTATGGACCAGTTGGACTCCTCAGAAATGTCCTCCACATCTGTCAGTTTCCCACTTCTCACAATAAGCACATGCCAAACCTCATAGTTCTACCCTCTTGTTTTCTACGAAATCTTTGTACCGTATATGCACAAAATAAGCAAGAATCATCTTGGCTCAACATAGTTCTTCAAGCCATATAAGAGATAACTAGAATCGTCATTTTGCTTTATTTCCTTACTTATATACTTGCATAAGAAATAGAGTGCCACGGATCAAAGATACTGACAGAATTATAGTTATGGAAACAAAATCTAATTCAGATAATACTAATTCAAACCTTGTTTTGGAAAATTGTTAGCTTTTTAATCTACAAATCTTAATCTTTCTGAGCATCACTTTCCTCTCCTCAAAAATGAAAATAGTGTTTATATTATTTGGCAATTTAAAAATACATGTAGTGTGGCAGTTATGTTAGTCCATTCATCATACTGCATACATTTGATTCCAGACTTAGTTATTTACTAACTGAACAACTTATTTGGGCCTTCAAAGTGTAAGTTTTCTCACTTGTAAAGTGGAATTTATAATAATATATAAATGAATATTTTATTGATAATTTGAGAAGGCCTGTGACATTTTAAAAATACAGTTTTTAAAAGAAAACTCTCATGTAAGGGCATTTCTTCTTTGAAATCTCTGATCATACTTTTGTTACCAATTTTAAAATATTTTAATAGTCATGACTTCAATTATATTACAGGTTCAACAATGGAAAAATATTTAATATATATGGAAACTAGAAATACAAAAAACTCTTCTTGCTAACTTTGTTTATATTCATTGTTTACATTCATTATTTTTACATTCATTATTCTATTCATACTAGTGACCAGTCTGACCTACTAAAATATAAGTTGATGACAAATATCTACTATGTAAGGACTCCCCCACCACCACATGAAATGAATATATATTACTGGGCTTTAAGAAGTGGATATACAAAAATTTTCTTTAGCTTGCAGCTGCCCAGATACAAATAAAATATTTGAGATTTCACACAACTTATACACACTTTCATATCTACATATCCCCTTTTTTTTTTTTTTTGCCCCTCCAGAAAAATGATCTCCAAAAAACCTACAATATACAGATTCTGGTTTTGATTTTTATTTAAAGGTAAGCATAGTTCAAAGACTCCTTTGGGGTCAGAAATAATTCTTTTCATAATCCACAGGACTAGTCTTTCTATCTGATCTAACTGCCTTGATTATTAGAAAAATATATTAAACATAGAGACAAAAAATGTTTATTTTTAGAGTTTTAATCAAAATAATTGCTTCTGTATTAAACTGCTTTGGTATACAAGCAGCACAACAGAAAATATTTCTATAAAAACCTAATTATTTCAAATAATTTTACATGTAGTCTAGAAGAATAAAAAATAGTTTACTTTCAAAAAGAGAATCTTTCAAGAAAGGACTTTAAATGCAACTTCAGAAAGCAATTCAGAGTTCCAGGAAAGAGAATACATGGAGCCCCTGGGGTGGAGGCCTAGATATGACACCTCTAGTTTCCACCTGGACAGTTCCATTAACACATTTGAAACCCAGGAGACTCCCCAGAGACCCAGCATGCTGTTTTGTCTCTCTGGCTTCACCTTTTCCGTTTGACAGTTACCCTGTGAGATCCAGGCCTGGAATGTGTCCAAACTACAGCATAATATTGGTTACATTAACTATGACATCAGAAAGAATGTGTCTTAAAGAAATTAAAATGTGAAATATAATTAAACAAATGCAACACATTCAAAGAATTTAGAAAGGAATTTAAAATTGCAAAGCCTAATGGCTCAAAATTAAAGCAAGCTATGTCCCAGGCAAGCGTGTATGTCTGTCTACATGGCTGAGCTGGGCAAGTGGCTTACCCAGAAGGCAGAAAAATGTCAGGCGTGATAGAAGAGAAAAGAAAAGGTTGCCTTGTGGTATTAGCCAGATCAGTAAAAAACGTGCAGAGTTATAAAGGAAAGCAGATGGTACATGTTGCCGGCACTAAAAACCAATACAACATCTAAAAGCCACATTCTACTGCCTTGCTCTTTCTTCCTTGATTCAGTCTAAATTGCCGAGGCATTTTTTGCTATCACTGAGACACAAATACAAGGTCTTAGGAAAACTGTACAATACTTCTTTCCCTGTGCAAAATAAAAAGACTAGAAAATTTTCATTAGCATATAAATATTCTTACAACCAGAAAATTAATGTTTATTTCCAAGTGCGTTTACAACTTTTAGTGAATAATGGTATATGAAATTTAGCGTACAGTATGTCACTTGCCCTTTCATTCTGAGACTAGCCAGTACAGTAGCTTGTTTCAAACCTTTTCTTTATGTGAATGAGAAAATCAAAACTTTTAAAAACTCTTCTAATAATAATGCAGTCATCCTGTCTCTGGCCCTGGCATACACAGCAAAATGATACTACTACAAATAATGGTCTATTCTTTGAATGTCCATGGAGTGCTCAAGCAGGCTTAAAGTCCCCCCACTTTGAGGTATGCCCTCTCTGCTAGAGCAGCCAGGCAAGAAGCACTGGGGAGGGCTACCAGACAGAGAGCTCAGAATCCGAGCAACCCTTGGTCCACTGAAGGTCTTTCAGAGGTAAGATGTGGGCCTTACTCTCGGTGGAAGCCTTAGGGTAGTGGATGTGCCAACAGAGGGGAAGCAGCCATTCCTGGGAGCCCTGGCTCATTCATTCCTGGGGGCACCTGTGCCACTAGGTGGCAGTGGGTGGGGGAAGGGTGGAGGAGGAAAAGATTGTGAATGGAGGAGAGCTGGCACTCTGGTCCTCCTTGTCCCTCTCTCCAGAAGGCAGTGGGCCCGGAATGTCCCAGCTCTGGGATCATACGGATCCCCCAAGTCCCACTGGCCCTTGTGGCCACTGCAGTATGGGCAGGATTTGGGAAATGCTTGTGTGGGGACAGTGACATGAAAACTGAAGGACTGATGCTCCCTGGGGAGGACAAAGGCACACAATGGGTGAAGAAGCAGTATGGCGCCCACCACCTTGGCTCAGGTCTGTGGTGATGGGAAGCAACATGGAGAAGACTAACAACAGTTCCCAGTTCACTGGCTGCAGCAGCTTTGGGGCTTGTGAGGGTAGAGAAGCTCTCCAGAAGTTCAGGAGCCTGCTGACTGCCAAAGGCATGAGGGAAGGAGAAGCAAAACCCCACCTACCCTTTCCATGGGACTCCAAGTTTCTTGGGGGGTGATCTCTGCCAAAATCTGGCTACTTCTTGTTGTGCTCCACAACTTCTTCCCATGGAATCTTTGGTAAATTCTGGCACTTTTCCTTCTGAATTATACCTAAGCTATGCTTTTTTAATCTAAAACTTTTCCTTCTTTCTGGGACGAACTGGCGACCAATGTCTCTAGTCGGCCATCTTGCTCCGTCTCCCCAATTCCCAATTCTTTAGCCAGGTGTTGGCAGCGTATTCCAAAGCCAAGTTTCCAAATCTACCCACCAGATGTCCTTGCTTCATTGTAAGGGGAAATAGAGACCATCAAGGGCAAATAATAATTTTCTAATAATTACTTTTCTAATAATTACTGCTCTGTTAATGATCATCTGCATACTCTAATCTTGTTAGAAAAATGATCTTTATTTGCTGCCTCCTCTTCCTCGCTTCCATTCAGTCTTCCATTCATTGTAATCCGCCTTTCACTCTGATCACTCCTCTAAACGTGTTCTCAAGAAACAATTTCCTATCATCTCATAATTGTGAAATCCAATAGCCTTTTAACAATCCTCATCCTTTCTGACCTCACAGTCCAATTTGCTAAAACTGATCATCCACTCTTTAGAACATCTTTCCTCATCTCCTAGTTCACCTTTGTTTTAGAGCTTCCTTAATCCTCTGATTTCGTTTTGTCTTCTTTACCCGCAAGTTGCTCCATTTGTTATTTAAATACTGGTATCTCCTATGGTTTTATTGCTATCCATCTTCTCTACCCTCTGTCTTCTTAGGTAGGGTAATCTTACAACTCACATAAATTTAACAATCAATTGCATAGTTAGGATCCTCAAATCCAGATCTTTAGGCCTGGCCAGTCTTCTGAGTATCAAAAACATTTTTCCAAATGGCTGCTTTATTTGACTATCCCACTGTACCTCCAGCTTAGCCTGCCCAAAGCTGAACTCCTCATCGACCTTCTAATGCTTGCTTCTCCACCTGTTTTTCATAGAATAATAAATCATCATTTACTCAGTCACCACAGCTAAAAATCTACCATTCTGAAATCCTCACTCTTCCTAACTTCTAATGTTAAACACAGCTTTTAGGTCTTATTTTCTTAGATTACTTTTTTTAAAGAGTTCCATTCTTTCTAGTTCCATTATCCTAGTAAAAAAAACACATTATCATGGCTATTTGGAGAGTATGATGGTCATCTTCTTCAACTTTCTCTCACAACAAAAATACTATTCATCTTGCTACCAAAGTTATCTATTTCAGTACATATTTTACTATATCCATCTTCCATTTTAAAAATCTAGTTTTCCCATTACTACAGTGAATAAATCAAACTCTTCACTATAGAATTCAGATCATTTGTGATGTAGCCCCATATATCTCTCCAGTCTTACCCCTAATTGCTATCTTCATTCATTCCATGTTCCAGTCATATGAAGCAACTCTCATAGTTGCTTTCACATATCAACACCTTCCAGAACCATGTGCAAACAATACTGCAACACGTGTGCATAGTTACTATTCTCTGCTTTTAAAATTCTACTCTTTATTCAAAACCTAGCTAACATGCACTGAACTTTTTCAAAGCATGTCCTGCTCATCTCTTTCTTCTTTATTTCAGCAGAATTGCTTTCTTTTTTTATCTAAAATCACATGACTTTAGTGAGACTTTTGCCTTTATACATAAACTGAGATTGTGACAATAAAATGGTATATCATCTGGGAAGTCAGAGATATCTTAATTTCATTCACTTCAATAAAAATAATAACAATAATAAAAGTATCATCTTTTAGATGCATGCTAATGTTTTAAACATTTTTCTAAGCACTTTATATGTCTTAATTCATTCAATCCTCACAACAGCCTTAGATGATTATTACTATAATATTCCCATTTTATACATGAGGATTCAAATACTTTAAAAGGTTAATTAACCCAATCAATGTCACAGATATAGTAAATAGGAGAGCTGGGATTTCAATCTAGGCAGTCTGGCTCCAGATCTCCATCTGGCTAAAAAATACAATTTGAAACATGTTTTGGTGTTTGTGCTTTTTCTCCAAGCCTTTGCCCTTTCTGTTTTGCGATCAGCTCCAATTCTGGCCCCATCCCTGCCCAGATTCTGCCAGATCTCTGATTTTGGCATTGAGATTAGTCACTTCAGTTTTTGAATATCAGTTTTGCCCAGCAGATCGTGGGTTTACAGATTTGTAAGCATTTCTTCCTGCAAACTCCAAACATCTTCCCACTATCACTATCTCAATTCCACTTTTAACAATCCCAACTGTGGTCAAATGGTTAGTTCCTCTCAAGTGGAGGGGTATTAAGATAGCTCTTCATAGAAACAAAACAAAATGATAATTCGTATTATATTTTAAATAATAAAAAAATAAAACCAAGATAAATTTAATTTAATTCAGGTCCTCAAATTTCTGGGTAGTGTCTTAAATGAAAGTAATTGACAGTTTAAGTAAGGTGATAGAGTTTCATAATTGATTTCTTACAAATATAATTTCCTTTTACAAGTCTGACAAAATTCCATTCTTCCCTGTCTCTGAATACAACCCTCTCACTTACCACAGCCATGGTTTTTATACCAGCTTGGTCTTCATATCCAGCTCTCCTACCTTTTTATATTATCTTCATGAAAATATTTAAAGGATATAAGCAGACAACCCTAGCATTAAACTAATGGCCTTAAATCATGTATTTCTCTCTTTCTTTTTAAATTTCTAATTGTTTGAGATAATAAATATACAAGATAAACTAAGAATTTTTTTTTATTTCAAGTGACTCTGGTTACAAGACTTTCAATCGTAGCAAAAGCTATTAAATCATTGGAAAGACAAATAGATGAAGATTAAATGAATGTAGGGGACATGAAATATTTCTCATCTTACTTTATTTGCTATAAATAAGTTTTAGCAGGAATCGTTAATCCAGTAATTCCAATAGTAAAAATGAAGAGGTTGTAAATTAAGCTATTTATTGAGCTTTCAGGGCAGATCAAAAGCAATTGCTTTCTTGGAAATGTGCAGAGGAAAAAATATTGAGAGCCATAAAAGGAATCTAAGAGGTAGAAATGCTAATGCACCTAGCAAGCTTTTCCTTTAGGACCTACATCTTGTGCTGAAATGCTCTGAAGATTACGCACCCCATGTCAAACCAAACAAAGAAGCATGATCTGTTAACATTTTTATGAAGATTCAGGGAATATGTGTATTGTTTGAAATTCTGCTTCAATCTCTAAGAAGAAAAAAAAATGACATTTGTGGCACATTGAACTAAAATTGTTTCAAAAAAATGTAATGATCACAAAGGCTCTTAAGGATCTATCTAGAGGTGCAGCATAGCAGACATCAGCATCGGCACCTTATGGATACTGACTATATGGAGAATAAAGTTACCTATTCTACTAATCATGTCATAGAAAAAAATATTTTTGCAGTAAGACACGGTATTAATTATAGCAAATTTCTACAAAAGAGCTATACCTTTCAGAGAGTCAATCAGTATTTCAGGTAATCTTCTTTAGTGGAAAATATACAAGGACAAAAACAGTAAACCCATATCAGAAATCAAGGTTGAAATATATGACAATTGGGTTCACAGTAGTAAACTCTCTCAGTAGCATATTTTTTGCCTTGTATTGTTAACACCATGCAAAAAAGACTGTCAGACTATAGGGAAAATTAATAGCTGGACCTATGCTGGGAAAAGAAAAGTGCTTATAACTGGACCAAAATATTCACATAAACTCCCTTGGGTCTATATTTAATCAGTGTCATTTTCCAGCATAAGAAATCTTCATCTTTATTTACAGCTTCTACCTTGGGAAGGCAGAATGTTCTTGATCTGTTTCACTTGGAAAACTTTCAGCATTCTCGAAAAAAAAAATGGGTTTCTTTAGAAAATGAGCTTTTTGACATATTTCCTATAGCAAGAGAGTCTTCCCTCTGGTAACAAAATATCTTTCCAGGGGAACTACTAATGTCCAATGATCAAAGTAGCTGTGAGTAGACATTTAAAATAAGGAAAACTATTCCTTACCAGGGGTGACTTGTGACTTTCTTTCATTCTCAGTCCATTACTGGGCCAAGGAGATTCTTTTAGTAAAGGAGCTAATGTTGTCTTAGAACACGCGGAGCAGGGCCGTAGGGAAGTAGGTGAGTGGAACCGTAGAATATGAGTTGAAAGTTGAGAGACAGGGGTTCACGAGAGCAGCATGAGCCGCGGGTGACTGAGGGTGGAGTGAGGGCAAGCCTTGGCCAAGAGACATCCGAAACAGCTGCTGAACTGAGGCCTTTAAATCCAAAATGTTGCCCTTGCTGATTGCAGAGTATTGTGATTTCCAGTCAGAAAAGCATGTTCCTGCTGGCCTGAAAAAGAAAAAAACATCCAAGTTATGAACTGTCTGTGGGGTTTTGGGTAGCCTCTAGGGGCTGAAAGCAAATCCAATCCAACAGTCAGCAAGGAAATGGGGCCTTCAAGACCCACTGTAGCTGAATTCTGCCTACCAGAGTGAGCTTAGAAATGAATTCTTGACCACATGCTCTAGATAAAAACACAGCCTTGATTTCAGCCATGTGAGAACCTGAGCAGACAATCCGGACACACTGTGTCCTGACTTTTTGATTTTTAGAACTGTGGCATAATAAATGGATGTTGCTCTAGCTCCTGCATTTGCAGTAATCTGTAACACAGGAATGGAAACTAATACAATCGGGAAAGGGATGATGACACTATTAAGAAGCAACCCTGAAGAACAGGAAACCCACACAGGCTGGCACTAGTCCTCAGGAGGAAAGGCAATATCTTGTTAGGACTTAAATCCTCTGCAGACATATTTCAAATTGGCCATGTGGGGCAAGGTGACATAATAAGGTAGAACATAGAAGCATGAGGTAGCTGAGTTACTGAAGTTGGCTTTTTATATGGTGTTATTTCCTGATGCAAAGAAACAAAAATCTAAAAACACTGTATTGGTTCTTTGCTCCCTGAAACTGAAGAGAAGCATTTTATAAAACCGTTCTCAAGTCTTTCTATGCATTAGCATCATCTAAGGAGCTCTGAATAATCACAGAGTCAGGCCACTCTCAGAATCCCTGGAGGTGAGACCCAGGCTTACCTACATTCTCATAAATTGTCCAGATATTTCCACCCAATGAGCAGTTTAGTTTGATAACCAATGCTATGAAGCTCATATCCTCAAAAGTGAAGACTTTATATTCAACTCCAATTCGTGAAAAAAATCCGACTGAAAACTTGTGTTAAATTTTCATTCAGAAAGTAATAACCGCTAATATCTGGCAAGTACTTACTATCTGGTTTTTAAAAGCATTTTCTAAGCAGGAAAAGTCCTATGAGGTAGATATTGTCATTTTCATTACCCCCATTTTCCATGTGATAAAACTGAGAAATGAATGAATAACTTGCTTGAAGTCACAAGCGAGTGCATACAACAAACTATGAGCAGCCTACTCTCCACAATGCCTTCGTGGACCCAGACTGGTGTGTCCCCCGTATCAGCTGCAGGTGGAAAGCAAATAGCATTTTCTGTGGCAATTCTTTTTTCTCTTGGTCATATTCTCCAAAATATGAGAAATAAAATTATTCATGTTTTTTCCCAAAACATTCAGTGCTAAAGAAACTGACTTCTTGACTCTCTAATCACTATTTGATTCAAAGGTAGCTGTTACATAACACAATCCACTTAAGACATCTCTTCTTTCTTAAGGTAATAATCCAAATGTATATAACATGTTCAAACATTATATATGGTTCTCAGAAATGACATAAGAAAGCTTAGATGTTTATCAAATGAAAAAGAGTGCAGAGAGGTCACCACTTAATTAATTACTGGATTATACCTCCTATACCTCCGCCTTTGAGAAAATCCGTGGTGGAAATGATCTTCATAAGCATTGTTCATTCTGTCACACAATGGCTAGATAGAAACTCCTAAAGAGAGATTTGCATCCATAAAATTTCCAGTAGAAGTGCCCTGATTTCTGGATTCAGTTAATTCATGAAACACATATTTATGGGCACCTTAGAGGTACAATACACAGTCCTATTGTTGAGGGTTAATAAATTAAAATAGATCATCAAAGAGATTATAAACTGGAGGAGAAAATCAGCAGCACACACACACACACACACCACATAAAAAGTTAAACCTGATAATTATCCTAGTAAAACAGCAGGAAAAAATGTCACGGAAGTTCAGATGAAGAGAGGTGACTTCTGACCAGGCATGAATAAAGGAGTGCCAATGAGTATTTTTGTTTGTTTAAGTCACTTACATATACTGGAAAGTCATCATTATTATGCTTGTTCTTGAGTAGAACTCCATGAGAATCTACTTAGGCCTTTCATTAGTATTTACTTTTTGTTTTTAATAATTTAAAGAAGTTCTTTGTGACATTGCTGTTTCATCCATAAGGCACGTGTCCCAAATACAGATCATGAGAGAAACAGCTATAAAGCTTTGTTTCTATGCAGTTCACAGTTTAGGTGCTTAAGATTTTAATCTTTGGAAATTCCATTTATAAATTCTGAATTTTATGAAATTATTTGCTTTAAATATACATGTTATTTGACATCGTCCATCTTTCCTCCAGCTCCGAAACCTAATGTACCTTAAAGAAAAATATTATGTCTTCTACTTTTCAAGTGAGGAAACAACAGGAAGCTTGATTTTCTAAGATAACCCAGGGAAGGACACAACACGATTAGTATTAAGGACCATGACTTCCCTCTAACTGGGTCAGGTGCAGCCAGGCACCTGCGGTCCTATAACTTCTTTTCTCTGCCGCCTGAGGGCCCAAGATAAAGACCCTCAAAGTGTTAATAAATCATCCGTGCAGGATTAATTGGCATGAAACAGGATGTGTCATGTTTAACAAAATGGGAAATCTATTTTCAGCATTTATTATACCAAATGCATAATTTTCCCCCACAAAAGGAACAAGGAATCGTTTACCTTAGCCCCATGTGCTGGAAAGAGTTGGTAACTCACATGAGAAAAAATGCTGCCTACGGCAGAAACATAGGTTAGGTAAGTGAGAGAAGGAATTAGAAAGGCAAATGAAAACCGTAAAAATAGTCATAAAGTTGCCAACTAAAAGGATCAATTGGCCATCAGTTTGCAGAGGTCAGGAGGCTAAAAGAAAGACTTCCATGGAAAGCAACTGACGATAAGTGGGTACTTAAATATTTATTTAAAAAGAGAGGTTAAGGAAAGCCTAAGAATTTTCTGTGATTTTTGATAACTCTGAAGCAAGAAACAGGCATTCTAATTCATAAGACACAAATGAGAAAAGAAGAATCAGCAAAATGTGGATAAACAGAAATCACATCAGATTAGAGATGAATCCATTAGCCATGCTAGTTAAGAATTAATGTCAATTCCTTTTGAATATAAACTGGAAGTTGTTATCAGAACACTACTAAATATATATTTTACTTATTCAACATATTTATACCAAAGCTGCTATAAAATGGGTATCTTTAATATTTCAGAGTTTGCATTCAGTAATCCTCAGCATGTTTTTTATAACCTCACCTTTTTAATGATCTACATTTTAAAAATTCTATAATATTATTTTATTCATTTAAAGAATATTTTACATATATCTCTTGATTTGTTCCAAAATAAATTAACACTGATTACAGAACTACATATAAACTGAATGGAGAAAAATATACAAAATAATGTTAGATTTAGATAATTATTTCCACTACACCAGTACTCAGTGAAGATAAAATGAATGAGCAGCATCTTCACAGAATATGACTTTAACGGGGCATAGGTTTCATTCAGTGTCATTGCATCTTGTACTTGATCACCAAGACAATGCAATAACTAGCAGAGAAGTTGTGTTTAACTACTTGAAAATGAGCATTTTATCGCCTTCACTTGTTAATAGCATGGCCTTTCTCTACTACAGGACAAAGCCCTGTGTCTGATTTATGACTTTGTTCCTCAAGCTTGGCATATATTTAGCAAATGAGTAAATGGGCATAATAAAACTCTTCCAGTGAAATGGACCAATTGACGTTATGAAGACAACAGGCATATAAAATATATGGAGTCACAGATTCCAAACTCAATATAGTACTTGCCTGTTTCAAATCACATTAATATTCATTACTATGAAAGCAGAATTCTGTCTCTGAAATTTAAAAAAAATAATAATTCCAGAATTTTAAAACTTAAAAAAATGAGGCAAATTTTATTTAATTTGATAAAACTTAATATTTAAAAAATAGAAATAATCTAACCATACCACAATGTAACATAGACTTTTAATTTGTAGAGTAAAAGTATAGGTCTCCATGATGGAGAAACAGTATACTTTAGAAATATTAATAAAGGCATTCCTTTTTGGCCAAGTTGAAACCAGATTTTTCCTCCTATCTGAAATAAATTTAACAAAAACAACAAACAAAATCATAAAGTCAGAAACTGTGAATCAAACCATCGTAAATCAGGGATGGCCTGTACTTTCACTCAAGATTGTTGGCCTGGGAAAGCTGGAGGTGGGATGACTCAGAGTGAGGCATCTTCTGTGGTTGGTTAGGGAGCATTTTTGGTTCTCTGGTTTGTGCTGAGTTAGAAATAGGCAAAACAGGGAAGCTGCAGTCATTGATGAAGTCCTGATTATTCTGGACCAATTGTAACAAAGATTGTGGTTTGGCTTCCTAACTCGATTGCTGCAAAAATTATTGCTCAATGCTGTATTTTCATATTTGATTATGAATAAAAGTTTCCTCTGGATCTGCAACAAATAGTCCTTCTGGTATGCATTTATGTTAGAATTCCATTGTCTCTGATGAGACTCTGATGTTGTCCCATAGCCTCTAGTTCTTTGTTCTTTTATTTTTTTTTCTATTCATTTTTCCTCAAGTTCTTATGAATAGATTGATCCAAATGGACAATTATTAATAATATACTATGAAAAAGTGCTTACCTTCATTAAACATCAGAGAAATGCATATTTAATGCAAAATTAGATTCCACTATACACCCAACAGAATGTCTAAAATTTTAAAAAGACAAAAAATACTAAATGTCGGTGTTAATATATAACAGCCAAAATGTCTTGATCCTATTAAATATATAATGCCAAGACTTCTCTTTGTGAACTATATCCCATTCTCTCACATCATTCCAGCAATTGCCACTATTGTATCATAAATGTTTTTCCTCTCTACTGGATCACAATAATCAGAACACGAATCAAAAATAAAATTCTTCTCTTAGCTCTAAATCCCTCTCTAGTAACTGCCTCACTTCCATGCTTACATTTACAGCTCCCTTGGTGACTTCATTCAGCACCATGGCTTTAAATACATCTACATCTTGATGACTCACAAACTTATACTTATAGTTCTAATCTGTCTCCTAAACTCCAGACTCATATATCTGTCTCCGTTTCCACTTGAGTGTCTTATGGGCAGCTCAAACTTAAATTCTTGAAACCCGTCCTCACTCTGCAAAAAATTGCTTCTGTCCGTAAATGGCAACTCCATCTATTCAATTGTTTAGTCCAAACACCCTGAGGTCATCTTTGACTTCCCTTCCATAACTCTTTCTCCCCAAATGCAAATTTAACCTTAAAAACATGTCTGAAATAAGACCACTTCTATCCCTTTCCAAGCCATAACCACTCACCCTGTTTTAAACCTTACACGCCCACAGTCTATTCTCATCAGAGCAGCCAGAAGGATTTTTTTAAACTCAAAATCCTACTCTTCCTCTATGCAAAATCTCCAGTGACTCCCATTGTTTTAAGAATAAAAGCCAAGAATCTTACAATTTCTCTTAAATCTCTAATGTTCTGTTCCCCTACTTCTATGACTTTATCTCCTATTGCTCTCCTCTAACTTCTTTATGAGACTGCTAAGAATTTTGTTATTAAACCAAAACCTCAGAAAATATTAATATATTATCCTGGAGTAATATCAGACAGGAAAAAAAATTGTTCCAGTAAAAAGTAGTCAAGGATTTTGATTATATCATTTTTTGCTGGTCTTTAAAATGAGAAATAAGGTTATTATTTCATTACTGGTCTATACTTAATCTTGATGGTAAAGATTAAAACATTATAAAATTAATTAGTTCCTTATTAGTTACTATATATCTCTAAACATCTCTGTGATAGGACTTAAATATAAAATCAGGTCTGAGGGTGAAGTCTTGCATCTTTAAATGAACAGTAAAATCCCTTTTTTGCAATATTTTGAAGTCCTTAATCAATGCTCTTTTATGGTGATTATAAATAACATTCACAAGTAATCAATATTATGTTTTCACTGATATTTTGGGGAAAAATATATGCATGGAATGATTTCTCCATTAAAATGGAAGTATTTTAGTAATATTATTTATAGTATTTTTTCTTAAATCAACTTTATAAATGTCCCTTATATGAAATGTTAACAGAGTGTTGATCACATTATAGTTAACCCTTGAACAATACAGGTTTGAACTGCATGAGTCCACTTATATGCAGATGTTCTTCCATCTCTGCCACCCTGAGACAGCAAGACCAGCCTCCCCATCCTCCTCCTCCTCAGCCTACACAATGAGAAGATGATGAGGATGAAGACTTTTATAATGATCCACTTCCACTTAATGAATAGTACATATACTTTCTCCTCCTTATGACTTTCTTAATAACATTTTATTTTCTCTAGCTTACTTTATCATAAGAATACAGTATATAATACATATAGCATACAAAATATATATGTTATGTAACCCAAACAATATTTGTACTCCCATTACAAGATGGAATAAAAAATAAATAAATAAATAAATAAAAATAAAAAATAAAAAAAAATAAATAAATTTCCGAGCATAAAGCATGACCTTGGTTTGGAAATAAATTGAATTAATTTGCAGTAAAAAAAAAACAAAAACAAAATATATATGTTAAACAACTATTTATGTTATTGGTAAGGCTTCCAGTCAACAGTAGGCTGTTAGTTAAGTTTTGGGGGAGTCAAAAGTTATGCACAAATTTTCAACCACGTGATGGGGGGTGGGTAGAATGGGGGTCAGCAACCATGACTTTCCTGACTCCTGCACTGTTCAAGGGTCAACTGTACTTAAAATAATAAAAAGGTGTAGTTACAAGATTTCAGCATTGAAATTGAGAACATTTTATTTGTTCAACCATTTAATTATTAGGCAACTACTGTGTACCAGACACCACGCTCTGCACATTAGCAGTATGCAAGCAGACACGGGAACTCTCCTCACAGAACTAACAGCATAGAACGTTATTACCCTTTTGCTACATTCACATTGCCAAGCCTTCCAAGAGAAAAATGTGAAAAATCAAGTTGTAAACCTTAAACATATACAATTTTTATTTGTCAGTTATACCTCAATAAAACTTAAAGTAATCTGTAACAGAAAATTTATACCAAGTGAATTTTAGTTAAGACAGACATACCATATTTTATCTGAGTGTGCTCCTAAATTAGCACAGTACTAAGTATGTGTCTGAGACTCAATGAACTTATATTTCTTAAGGAAAGATATCTTGCCTTATTTGTTTTGTATCTTAACCAGCTAGCAATTAATTTTTAAATTTAGACTTCTATAACAGATCAAACATACACTGTTACTAATCAAAAAAAAAAAAACCCACCACCAATTAACTTTACTAGCCCTACTTAAACTTTTATTTCATGACTTTACCACATTTGATAAATATTATTAGTATTATTGGTAAAGGGGAAAAGGAAAAAATGGTATTCCTTGAGTATATTCCTAGAGTCGGGCACTGTGTAAAAACTTCACACCCATTGTGCCATTTAATCATCTTGATATCACTGTCAAATAGCAATTATTACTCCCCGTTCTACAGAAGGGAGACTCACAATAGCAGATAGTGAACTCAGATTTCCTGGCTTTAAAGATTATGCTTTTAAATACTGCTACTTCTCACCCTCAGGCCTCATTATGTGCACACTCTGGCAAAAGAACATATTGTTCTCCTTCACTCAGACGAATCTCCTTCTCTGGGTCAATCCCCAGTTACAGTTTGCCGAATTCACCCAGATTATGGCTGTCACCTGGTTTAATTATTAATAATGCCCCCTTTCATTCTCAAAAGTGTCTGACTATAGATGATAAATCACATAATAACTCTTATTTCTTCTGCATCCTGGTTGTCAGTCCCCATTATGGTTTGTCCCAGGTGAAGCAACTTATCCAAAGATTATAATAAAGACACAAGGCCATAGTCACCAAAACGGCCTGGTACTGGCACAAAAATAGAGACACAGACCAATGGAAGAGAACACAGAACCCAGATATAAAACCATCTACCTCTAGCAACTGATCTTAGACAAAACAGACAACATACATTGGGAAAAAGAAGCCCTATTCAAAAAATGGTGCTGGGGAAATTGGATAGCCACATGAAGATTGATGAAACAGGACTCCTATCTCTCACCACTCACAAAAATTAATTCAAGATGGATAAAAGACTTAAATGTAAGGCATGAAATCTTATATTTAAGAAGAAGAAAATATAGGAAATACTCTTTTAGACACTGGCCTAGGCAAAGAATTTATGACTAAAACCCCAAAGGCAATTGCAGCAACAACAAAAATAAATAAATGGGGCTTGATTAAATTAAAAAGCTTCTGCACAGCTAAGGAAATAATCAACAGAGCAAATAGACAACCTACAGAATGGTAGAAAATATTCACAAACTATACATCTGATAAAGGGCTAATATCCAGGATCTACAAAGAACATAAACAAATCAGGGGAAAAAAAACATTAAAAAGTGAGCAAAAGACATGAACAGAAGCTTTTCAAAAGAAGATAGACAAACGGTCAACAAATATATGAAAAAAATGCTCAACATCACTAATCATCAGGGAAATGTAAATTAAAACCACATGGGATACCACCCTGTCAGAATGGCCTTACTATATAAAAAACACAAAAACAATAGATGCTCATGTGGATGCAGAGAGAAAGGAACACTTATCTACTATTGGTGGGACTACAAATTAGTTCAACCTTTATGGAAAACAGTATGGAGATTTCTCAAAAACTAAAAGTAGACCTACCATTCAATCCAGCAATCCCACTACTGGGTATCTACCCAAAGGAAAAGAAGCCATTTTATCAAAAAGACACCTATACTCGAATATTTGTTGCAGCACAATTCACAATCTCAAAGATGTGGAATCAACCTTAGTGCCCATCAATTCATGAATGGATTAACAAAATGTGGCATATAAAGAAGACCTTCTTCATCTTTTAACCAAGTCATTTTCTTCACCTTTTTCAGAGACGAGCTTGATTAAAGTTTTCATAGAGATTTCTTTGATTGACAACAACATGATGGTATTTTTTTACTTTACTTTCTCTCGGTGATCTAAAAATAAGACTCTTGATTTATTAAGTCGTATTTTAAAATTGTTCTCCTTAGTGCATTTTTTACATTTTTACACATCTTGATCCTACACACATAAATCTGAGAACAATATGTTGCACTGTATGGTTTGCCCACTTTATATATCTTTTCTAACAATATCTTTTCTTCAGTAAGGATTTAAATCAGTTAAAATTAAAGACATACGCAAAGTTAGTAAAACTGAAAAAAAAAAAAAGAAAAGAAAAGAAAACCTGTATCAAAGAGAAAGGAAAATGTACATATGGTAAGAGAAATTGTCAAAATATTTTCTGCAGTTGCCCTGCTGCTGTGGCAACTTACCACAGACTTAGTGACTCAAAACAACACAAATTTATTACCATATAGTTCTATAGATCGGAAGTCTAGCATGTGTCTCACTGAGCTAAAAGAAGGTTTTGGCAGTTCATTACTTTATAGAGGCTCTAGGAGAGAATTTATTTTCCCACTTTTTCCACCTTCTAGAGGCCATCTGCTTTCTGGAAATATTCATGGCCCTTCCTCCACCTTCAAGCGAGCAGTGTCAGGCCACATTCCTCTCATGCTCCTCTCTTTCTGGTTCTCTCTTCCATCTCTTTCCCCTACTTTAAGTAACCTTGTGACTACACTGGGTTTATCTGGATAATCTAGGATAATCTCACTATCTTAACGTCAGCTGATTTGCAACCTTAATTCTGTCTGCAGCTTTCATTTCCCTTGGCCACAACCTAATATATTCACAGGTTTCAAGAATTGGGACATAGACTTCATTGGCAACCCTTATTCTGCCTAAAACGGTAGTTGATCTTTAATTTCACTCTTAACTTCCTGATAATCAAGGCAAAAAAAATAAAATTTTAAAAACAGACAGCAAGATGAGTCTTATAAATCAGCATGCCAGTTCTGAAAAAGAGCTAGTTTTTTCCTAAAAAATTTGTCAGAAAAGTCTTGAATATAAGAGAGTGAATACTATAGTGAAGCATGGCATCACTGTTTTTTCCCTGCAAAGGGAAAATCATATTTTATATGCCTTTTTATGGGGAAGGGAGCTTACAAAATCATATCATTAAGAACTAGTGAGATATTTCTCTCATTTAAAAAAAAATTGTCATGTGCAGTCCCTGCCTCACTCAGAAAATACTTGCTGAACTGATTAGACCTCCAGTGATAGTCATCCTGAAACCATCAATGGAAAGATCATTAATAAAAATCCTTCAACCACAGAACATTTAAGCAGATTCAGTAATTCTTGCTCTTTCCCTTGTTTATACTCTAACAAGTGGCCAGCCCACTTTGATTTAAGAACAGCAGCTCACACCCTGCTTGATCAGAGGACAGAATTCACAAAATCAGAAAAGATGTGAATTATATTTCCAAAATGTTACCTTAATACAAAGATTTCATGAAATGTTTTGCTTTCTTATCATTGATGTGTTCACTGGAATAGCACTTTCAATTTCCTTCAAGAAGTTTCCTTTGCATTCATGATTTGGCTAATTGGCACAAGAGGCCTAGCTTTTTGGCCTATTTCAGCTTTCAACGTGCCTTCATACTAAGCTTAATTATTTCTAGCTTTTGATTTAAAGTGAGAGACGTTTCTCTTGAACACTCAGAGGCCAATGTAAGGTTATTGACTGACCTAATTTCAGTTCCTTGTGTCTCAAGGAACAGGGAGGCCTAAAGAGAGGGAGAGGGACGGGGCAATGGCTGGCTGGTGGAGCAGTCAGAACACACACATTTATCAAGTAAGTTTGCTGTCTATGAGTGCTAGTAGTGGCACCCCAAAATAATTACAACAGTAACATCAATGATCACTGATCACAGACCACAACAACAAGTATTATAATAATAATAATAAAGTTTGAATTGCAAAAATTACCAACATGTGACACAGAGCCAGGAAGTGAGCACCTGCCGTTAGAAAAATGGTTCCCATGACTTGCTCAATGCAGGGTTGCCACAAACCTTCAATTTGTAAAAAATACAATATCTGTGAAGTGCAATAAAGCAAAGCACAATAAAATGAGGCATCCCTGTATTTTATTAAAGAAACATATTCATGAAACATTTGTCTGGTTACATTCAAACTGCCTCTTATGTATACAACATTTTTTTTGGAATCTTTCTGTTCCTGATGAGTGCCAAAGAGGGGAGAAACATACTCTCCAAGGTCACTGGAATTTGTTACATGCAGCTGACAATGTTATAGTGCAGTAGAAAAATCTGCTTAAGTCTGTATGCAACATTAAATTCACAAATGAGTTGTTTACTCCTAAAGGAATCAAAACAAACACCAAGGGAGCATGGGTATGAGCGGTGACAGACACTTCTCAGTGACTGTGGTCCTTTGCCCCATATGGATACCAGAATACAAACTGGGTAAATTCATCCCTCAAGGCACCGAGCAGAAGTCAGACCATGTGGCCAGGCCAAGCAGGATGGATTTAATTAGGAAGACTGGAGCATAATATTCACATAATCTCCTAAAATTCTGTTTTGCCCAGTTAAGCAATAGTTATTTTCAGAGCCCAGTGCCTCTGAACTGGGCTCTGACGGGTGGGGAAGAGCTTCTAAAAGACGAGCAGACCTTGTCTCATTAATTAACCCCAAAGCAGGGTGGGGACTCTACATGCGTGGTGGCGCCTGTTGACACTGAGCAAGGCTAAAATAGGCAGAGGTAGTGTTCGCCAAGAAAAGAATCCCCCAAACATTTGGTCTTATTAAAAACATGCAACAGTGCTTTGAACACAGCTTTATGTGACTAGCAGATAGTCTTTGAGTACAGGGATAATCTAATTTTTTTTTAATTAAGTGTCCATTGCTCAGAGATGCTTACTATGAGAACCCTATTTAAAATTGTAATTCTGATACCCCATACTCTGATTTTTTTCAATTAACTTATTATCTCTTAGTATACTTTTTTACTGACTCATGACATTTTTTGGTCTAATTTTTCTCTACTAGAACTGTGACAATTTATACTTGTTTCATTCATGAATATACCTTAAGTGTTTAAAGAGTAAAAATAAAGACTTATAAAAAGAATAAATTCTGAATTTTTAAGAATGCCCCTGGGACGCTCTCATTTAGGAAAGGCTCTGCAGTGGAAAGAGTCCCGGAGACCCACGAAGTCCACAGGGAAAGCTCTCCTCGGTCGTGCCTGCTGAGGGATATGCTGGCTGGAAGGGGTGTGGCATTCTGGAAAGGGAACAAGCCAGGAGCACAAAAAACCAGCTTTCCCATCTCACAATCGCGTACATTTAGGCAAGTGTCATACCACGTCTTCATCTCAATTTTCTCAAAATAGGCATATTAGCTGCTTTGCAGGTGTACTTTGTGAATAAATGAAATTATTATCTTTAAAGCATTTATCAAGGTGGTAGAAACATCTAGAAAGTGATTATTCATTGCCTCAACCTCATATTCAAGTCCACAAGCGATGAATCCCTGGCCTTTATCTCCCACCAGTAAGTCCTTTCCAGAAATCCCGATGTCCAAGCCTGAGACTTTTGATTTTGCTGCTGGTGGCAGCAGGCATCTCCTACCTCCCTGCTCCAGGACAGCCCCTCCTGAGCCTCTGCCATCACCCCACACAGCTCCACATGAATTGCTGGCCCTCTGCTCAGACGGACGTTCTTCTGTTCATTTCTTGGACTGCTTGAAGAAATTTAGCCTCAGATCCTTGGGTCCCCATCCCTTCCCTGCCAGGCTCCTTCCTTGTTCAGTGAGGGATGTCATCTCACTTCCCCCATCCCCCCAGCTCAGCCTGCACCCCTCAGCCCAGCCAGCCGTGCTACCGCCAAACCAGCACCAAAAAGGGACTTCACTTCGACAAAATGTTTAATGCACTTTGAAGGAGAAAAAAAAATTGATTTTGATTTAAGAAATAGATAGGTGGTAGCTCCTAAGATTGATGTTTAAAGTACTAAATTTGGGAGGAAAGCAGAGCAAGCCATCATAAGTAGCTGTTTTAGTGGACGCTGAGGATGCAGGAATCATATCCATGGGTCCAGGCCAGTTTTATTTCCTAAGCATTTCTCAAAACTATGTGCCTCTCACTTTTCACTGCTACGTCCTCAGCCTCGGGTTAGGTCCCAGCTGTCTCTGCCCAGACTACAGTCACTGATTCATAACCAGGCTCACTAAGCCAGTCTTAGCTCTATCCGTTCTCCACAAAGGTACCAATACTTACAACGCTAACCTGGCCCTCTGAATGGTTATACCCTTACTTACACCACAAAGTATGAACTAAAAAGTATAAATCAATAGTAATCAAAGCACTAGTCCATGAACTGTTTGCTACAAAACCAGTGATTAGCAAAGTACAGAAACTAGGAGTAAGCATTTAGAGTCCTTTCCAACAATTCAACAGTACCTTGATACCCAAGTATGTAGTTTTATATTTTATAAATGTATCTGTCCACAACATATTTGAAATTAAAAGATGACAATAAAGGAAGACTGGCCCCTCCCTCTAGACAGCTGAGAAGCCCTAATCTAATCTTCTCAGTCTTACAAAATCAACATCAAAGTCAGTCCTTCCAGCTGTCTCTTCTGCCTCCCCCAAAACCAAGATTTCACTCAAGAATTTCAATTCATTTACTGTTCACTACAACCACCAGTAAACTATAGCGAAAGACTATAGAGTATGGTGGTTAAGCTTGTGGATTCTGGAGCCAAGCAGTGTGGTTCCAAATCTATGCTGTATCATTTGCTGGCTGTATGAATTTGGGGAATTTACTTAAACATTCTGTGCCTTAGTTTCTTCGCACACTGAATAGCAACACTGCCTCATATGTTTGTTGGGAAGAGGAAATCATTCACTGTAACTCTTAAAATAGTGCCTGACATATAGTAAACATCAGATAAATGTTAGGACTGTTATCATTTTTATTATTTTAGTCTTTATTCATTGATGGAATGTTCCCTCCACCTCTAACTTTGCATCTGGCTAACAATCAACTTGAAAGACAATTTAGATTTCATCGTTTCCACAAAGCCTTCCTTGATTTTCCCAGGCTGATTTATGGCTCATTTTTCATTTTGTGCTACCTCATCATTCTGCACCTATGCCTATATTACAGCAGTTATCACATGACAGAAGGATCTCTTTATGTCTGTTTCCTATGCCATGATGTGAACATGACACTTATAAAATGCTTCAAGCCATGAACAGACCCCATAAATATACATATCTAACAGATTTCATTTTGATCCTTAGAAAGATACACGTTCACATCATCTCACCGTTTCAACTGGGCACTGCTTCCTGGAAGAAAACCTGCAGAGCTGGCTTTGGTGCCCTGGGTAAGATAACTCAGGGTCGAACCTCTAGGACTGCCCTCCCTGCATGGAGCACAGCCTTGAGCCTGTGACAGACTGTAGGCAAGTCCCCAAGAAACCTGGCCAGGTAAAGGCTACGTACCACATGACCCATGCCAGGAAAATGTGCCCCTTCCCTCATCTGATTCGTCTATGGTGTTAATAGTACAAACTGTGATGAGAAAGAGATTTACAGTTTCCTTCATAATTAATCCATGTTCTACTTATTGTCCTGCTTCTGACCATAAGTACAATTATTTGTGAAAACAATGTTCTAGATTCAAAATTAAACTAAAAAATGAGTCATGCATTAACAATGGTTATATCATTCTGTAATTAGACTCAAAGGTGACTGTGTTTTCAAAAACTCCTATTCTCCTTACAAAATAGCTAAACGTCCAATTATCAGTGACCATGTGAAAAAAAACCCTGGCACTCAAACACCATTAATAGCCATAATGAAATCTCAAATCATAGCGCTACTGCGAGCCTCTGAGTAATCATCATTAAATAGAGCCTAGAAGAAAAACAAAGATTAGTCTGGAAACAGGTTTCTCAGAAAATGGCTAAAGACCATGCAAATGACAGTAGATGAACAGGTCAAAGGCTAGAAGGACATTAGGTCTCTTAGGAGAAAATAAACAAAATGAAAAATGTAATCAAGTGAATCGATAGAGTACTTTTAATTATCCAGGATAAAGGAGAAAAAAGAGGAACATAAACAACTTAAAATTGCAAGCAATCTAAAATATTTTAGCAAATTATTACAAGTTCTCTTCTACCACTAATCTACTTTTAAAAGGCTTGAAAAAATACTAACTGCCCATTTGAGTTTTCAGTGCTTTCCTGTGGCCTCATCCAGTGTATGATTAGGTTCTGGGAGCTGAAGATGAGCAACGGTGAGGGAGGAAGGATGGAGGAAGCCGGGGGCTGGCCACTACGGCCAGTGCAAATGGTCATAGGCTTAAGGCCACATGTACAATATATTGTAAGAAACCTTAAAGGAAAGAAAAACACTAGAATTGTGAAAATCATGACTGAAAGATTGTTAATAGAATGCATGATTTTAGAAAACAGGCTCTTTTAATTGCTACTTAATCTGAACAACTTCCATAAAAGATTTGATGTAAATTTAAAGATGCAAAGAGCAAAAACTGAAAGTCAAATAATTCTAACTTCTCATTCTGTAACATCTGGTAATGAAAAAGTGAAGCAGTCAAAATGAAAGGCATCTGAATAACAGGAAAATCTTACAGGTGGTACTTAAGTCAGAAATTATTCTTTTCTACCTATATTTAGGGCTATTTATTAAACTCCTTCCAGGGCAGCAACTCTAAAAAAGATTTTGCATCAGACATACTTGCAGATGTCTGGTGCAAATGTTAATTTGTGCTTCAGGATAATCGTACCTCCAGGGTTTTTGCATTGTGTGGATCTGTGCAAATGCAAATGATATATCATCTGGAGAAATAAGGTTGTGGTAGTTGGAGTTTGATGAGATCAAACAGGGGAAAATGTGCACTTTAAAAACTAAATGTAGAAAAGTTTCAAATAAAGAGATCGTGCTTCTTATAAAATTATTTTGCAACCCTAATGTCAATAAGAAACAATATGCATGAATTATGAATGCATATGTGGAAAAGGCTATCTATCATTCGAAAGATAAATGACATGGTGGAAAAAGAAAATGATACCAACCAAAACAAGAATGAATTCAATTCAGGTCATTTCTGGCTAGGGGTGTCACAGAGCCTTGGTAAGGAAGGAATGGTAATGACCAGGCTATCATCTGCTCATTCTCTCCTCACTTAACAAAAAGAACAAAAAACATCCTGATAACCACTGAAATCAATAAATATAATATATTATTTTTAACAGTTGCATAACAGTCCATAGAAAAACTATTTCACATTTATTCAAGCATTCTGCTACTGCTAGACACTCAGGATTTCTCTTTTTGCAACTATACACCACAGGCCATCCATCATTCTCATGCATATACACTTACATCATTTTAGTTTTGTTTGTATAAATCTGATTCCCAAAAGTGGTTCGAATAGTATGTGAGATATTCTTGCTCTTTTTTATCCTGAAGGTATGTGTGTGGGATGGGGGGGTGGGCATCAAAAAAATTAAACTAGTAATGACTTGGTTGTTATCAGGAGAGTTGAGCAATTTAATGAAATAATCTCCAGAAAAGCATTTAATTCAACAATTCCATTCACTCAGTGGGTCTCTCCTTATTAAAGTGGTGAGTGTGGTTTCACAAAAAAGAAAGAAGTGGACCAGATCAAGGTCCAAGAGTAGCAGTTATAAATCTGGCACATAAGTGTTAAGATGTCATGCACAAATTTTCATAAGTTGGCTTCTAACTCTATACTCATTTTTCTCCTCTTCCCTAGACGTACCCTGTGTTCTGATCATATCAACCAACTATAGTTCAATGAAATATCACACTTTTTCACAACTCTGCTTAGCCTGTGAACAAACTATTTCCTCTGCCTAGAACATTCACCTTGCCCCAGCCCTACTCCATTCCCACCCGACTAACTCTTCCTTAGGTCTTGAAAACTGGGTTTCATGTCACTGTTGTAGAAGGCAGTGCCCTGGAATACGGGCAGGATGAGGTCTCCTTGCTGGGTGTCCACACCTGAGTACAGCTCCATCTTCCAGGTAGCACATGTCGCACAACATTGCAATGTCTTGTCTGTCTCCCTCACTGTGATGTGACTCTGAAGACAGAGCCATGTCTTGTGTCTTTGCTAACATAGCACTTAATGCAGTGTAGGCTTCCAGAATTTTGTTTTAATTAATTGGATAAGAGAGTAATAATGACAGAAAGAAAGATGGCCAAGATGAGGACACAGTATATTTAACAGCCTTAGTTGGCCACAAAGGCCAAAGGAAATAGGTGTTAGCAGCTCCTGTATCGTGGAGCTGGAGGGTCAACTTAAATGAGTTTTTAGAAAGGCGCTTAAGAGGAAAGGATGGGGCCATTGAAGTTGAGCAGAAGGAGATGAGAAACTGTAATAGAGGCTGATAAACAATTAGAAGGGATGGGTGATGGGCACACTTACAACTTTGACTCGAATGGAACAAAAGCAATTGATGTAACCAAAACATTTGTGCCCCCATAAAATTCTGACAAGTGAAGAAATGGTGCAAAGTAGGTACAAGATGATAATGAAAGGCAAACGTTGTCCAGGATTTCTGTGTCCCAGCCCATCTCCCACACTCCACATCACTCCCTTCCTTCCCCCCCCAATTTACCCTTAGATTATTCTAACAAGTTCAAGCTTCAATCTGCGTGGCAGTATGCTTACTCACATTCCATATAAACAGGGATTTCTATCCCAACAAAAGTTTATTCATCATCATTACTATTCACTAAGCCCAGATTCATTGGTGATAAAAAATAAATTTTGAATAAAAATTAATAACAATAATGTACAATCTGCCACTGCAGCCACACTGATATGCTATGCCTAGGAAAACAGGGATATTTATGAAGAGCTAATTGAAAGATGAACTTACGTAAATCACTTCATTTATTTATTCATATGTCAAAAAATCATATACACAGCTACAAAAAATACTTTATATATGAAATGAGATCAACCGTCCTCAGTCTCTTATGCGTTTGGCACTCCCTTCATTTTCTATAGGACAATTTGTTCTTCCTAAGTACAGAACAGCTCGGTATGACTCAGTCATTTAACATATGTAGTAGGAAATGTTAAGCATGGATTGCATTTTATACTTTGTATCTGTCAGAAAAACTTACTATTAATATAAATACAAATGAACTGGCATCTTGGAATTTAGTGTCTTAGTAGTATAGCCATGAAAAAGGTCTGGTGGTTAAAAACTAAACAATAATAATTTCTCCTAAATTATCAAGCCCTGAAAACATTGCAAAGCAATCCAGATTCAAATTTTGGTGTTTTGAGATAATTTTGGGTTTGTTTTATGCCCCTGTAAATCTATCCATTTGCTAAGTAGGAGAGAATTCAGAAAATGCATTTTAAGACAATCAATTTTTTGTTCTATGATACACTAGGCATTTTTAAATCTGACTAGCAATCTAATTGTGTCATTATTCCCAAAAGCATATTTGCCAGTTGTAGATAGCATCATTCTTATGACAGTTTCACGACCTGGATCTTCCTTTTTTAGCTTGGGAGAGTTTTAGAATTGTGCTCTCTTGAAAGGGAAGAAAAAAAGGATCATTTGGGTTTTTTTTTTTTAATCCTCAGGTTTAGATATTGCTTGAAATGGTCCATTTTCTCACTGTCAACACATTATATATGAGACAGTTTCTTGGAATCAAAGAAACCAGAGAACCTCGGAGAGCGTTATCATAAAGCTTCCCTGTACATTTTATCTGGCAGAGCCCATATTGAAGAGCAGCAACACCAAATCCTCACGGAGTTTTACTGAAATAACTTGTATCATAGAACCACTGGAAATAAAAATATGCTGACATCTCCCCGTTCCTGGCCTGTGCACATAATTTAATTTAGAGAAAGGGGACCCAGCCAGTGAGACAAAAATGGAAGGAAAAGGAAGTGTCAGGAAAGCACACAGAGTTGTGACATACATAGAAATCAAGGACAAAAGGAATTTTCGTGCAGGAAGAAAGCTTTGTTGAAATAATTTAAATCAACTAGAATGAAGCTTGAAGAGATCATGAGTTTTGTCATCAATAACTTCTATGTGAAATAGTGAAGAAAAAGTGAGAAAGTAAAGTGAAAAGAAAAGGAAAGAGACTTGACTGAAAATGTGGAAAACTTATCATCTGTGCTTTCTTTCTTTCTTTAAATAAATTTAATTTTTTTTTAATGAGGAAACTCACAAGGACAAATAGAACTGGAGAGAAACAGCCACAGGTGAGAGCTGTCAACAAAGTTTTGGACTTTGTCAGAGAGCAGATGCATGAGAGGAAAATGACTTACAGCGCAGAGAAAGCTGAGACCTGAGTCCCATGGAGGACACAGAAAACAAGCTGTCTGGGCTGTAGAAATCTTCCTGAATGGCTTAGAATTTGAGGCACAAAAACCTTGGGAGCAGGATGAGTGGGGTAGCCTCAACTCAAAGTCTACCTAGAGGTTAGATTCCCTCTCCCACATCACACACTAAATATCCCTTCCCAACCATGCAAGAGATGAGTCGTCTATTCCTGCAGCAAAAATAAAGCAGCAAGTTCCAAATCTCAGAAACACCGAAAGGGAGATGCAAATGAAAGCCACAGTGTGATTTTCGTACACCTCAGTTAGCATACCTAAAATGAAAAAGATTGACAATACCAAGCATTGGTGAGGAAACTGGAACTGTCATACCTCACTGGGAATGTACATTTTACAACAACTTTGGGAAACATTTTGGCAGTTTCCTATAAAGTTAACCATATTTATCATCTGATTGAGCACTTCTACTTCTAAATATTTACCCCAAAGAAATGAAAACATACATCCACACAAACACTTGCATAAGAATATTTATAGCAGCTTTATTCATTATAGCCCACACTGGAAACAACCCAAATATCCAACAATTGAATGGATAAACAAATTACGATATAACAATATAATGGAATTGTTAGGTAGACAGCGAGGGATTCCGGGTCTCTTAAGGACGAAAGTGGGTATCTTGCCTTTGTGCAATTGCCCCATGTGGGAAGAAGGAGAGGGTGGGCCCTAGGCCCCCATCTTCATCCTGTATCGAGCAACTACCACACCTGGGGTAGGAGGGAACACCCTACGAATCAGCCAATCAGAACTTGGTGTACCAGTTGCAGAGGACTCTCTAGCCCACAGGCCAAGCACCATAGATAACACAGAATCCAGAAAGTGACCTGGATCCCACATGTGCAGTAAGACTCAGGTCATGCAGCTCCTAACTGTCCAATCAAAGTGGTTCCATGGTGACCTTTGAACCACGGAGAGGTCTCTATCCAGACATCATAAAACAAGACACAGACCATAACCAAACTCTTTTTTTTCCTGCTGTAACAAGAGGTCTGGTCATCATCTGTGGTGTATACATTATATATCGCTTTGTAAACCTATATCTTGCTCTTGCTTTATAATCCTATATTGCTCCCCCTCAATAAATTGCACCCCATGCTTGCCTTACTTTGGTGTGTCTGGTCATTCTTTGGCAATGAGTGCACCAATAGCCAAGAACACAGAACGAGACTAAACCTGACAGAATAATACTCAGTAATAATAGAGAACAGATTATTTACACACACAGTAGCATGAATGAATCTCAAAATTACTCTGCTGAGAAAAATATGGCAAACAAAACAGTATGTACTATATGGTTCCATTGATAAGAGAACCTAGAAAAGGTAAGATAAATTTATAGGGATAGAAAGCAGATACTTGGGCTTATCTCTGACAGGGCTCGAGATGGGGATTGACTGCAGACGGCATGAGAGAATCGTTTGTGGCAATGTAAATGTCGATCTTGGTGGTGGTTACATAGACATACACGTTTGTCACAAGGACTAAGCTATGCATAAAATGAGTGCATTTTATTATCCATAAATTATACTTTCAGAATGTTGATTTTTAAAAACAGGTCAGAAAGTTGCAATGTGTATTGTTTTACTTAACATTTATATATTTGCCTTGTGACAGAGGAACTGCAAATGCATTTGAAGACTGAAAGAAAAATTCTACTGGATTAATAGAACCTATTGATGTGAGCAAAAGGAGGGAAAACTGATGCAACATCATTCTGGAGTTGAAAGGAAGGCTCCAAATCACAGGGAGATGGGCTGGTCCTATAACAGTCACCATCATGGTAACCACTCACTTTGTATAGGCTCTTCTCTTTGCACTTATATAAATTATCTCAATTCATCATCACCATAATCTTACAACATGGGCACCATGACCCTCATTTTACAGATGGCAAACCTGGAATTCATAAAGATTAACAGTTTCTTCAAGGTAACTCACATATGCAGTGGTGAAACAGAAATTTCAGTTTATGTCTTAGGGCAGGTACTTTAGAAAACTTGTCATTGTAAATCCTCCGTCTCTTTGAAATATATGTAAATCTTTTTAAAAGCTAAGTAACCTTCTTGGCAGCTAGGACCCATCTCAAGGACATGGGAACCATGACTTTGAAATTTAATCATCAACGGAAGACAGCACCCCAACCTCCCACCTTCCATGGAAGGACAGGAGCCCAGGTTTGGTGGGGACCTTGCTCCAGGGTCCAAAGTTGTCTCTTGCCATAAAAATATGAGAAGTTTCTTTTTCCTTTGGATAAAATTAATTTGTTAACACATATGGCCACCCCAATTGCCAGGTGACTGTACTATAAACTGTGTTATAAATGGTGCTGTCAAGTCCTGCCACATGAGGGTGAGGGGTAATTATTGTTCACCTTGAGAACATGTATTAACGGTCTGTATCTGCTTCACTGTATGAAAGAGTGAGATTTTTCTCCTCTCTGTAATCCCTTAGTAGATTCCCATGATGCTTACCACATTCTGCCTTAATATTTATTCAATAATAAAGTTGTTTCTTTCTCTGCTACCTTTGTGCAGAGTTTTTCTGGGTTAGGAGGAGATTTTGTTTTTAATTACTTCCCTAACAAGGATTCATGGCTAATTCCATGTTTTCCATATCTGGAAACCAGTTTTCAAAGATTTATTCTGATTTTCCTAAATTTCTATTAATAGTTAGCTAAAGCAAGCACTCCAAGTTAAATTCACTCTCTCAGTGCAAGGGAGAAAAGATGAAATGGAAATCCAGAAAAAAAATGTGAAATGTTTGACATTTCTGCTCTTTTGATAGAAACCAGATGATACTTAAACTTGCGCCTTAACTACCTGGCATTTGTCTGACATACCTTCTTCAATACTCACCTGCTATTGCTCTTATAGCAAATGTTTAACAGCCATCCACTTTTCCTTAATTTCCTTCTCAACTGTCAATACAATGAAGAATGAACCTAGGACATGAAATCCATTAGGGAACAAAGCTATGTAGAACAAAAAGCTAGGTTAAACAAAGCTAATAAGTTACTTGATGTCTGCAATCAACTGCTTCCTTGCCTCTAACTCACTTGGTATGTAGATTGTATCCACTTTGTGTTGATGAATTAGCAGCTTTTACAACTGAATAGGCAGACAAGAGAAGCTAAACAGGCTAATAGGCTGTGCCCTGTGCAGCCTGTGCATGTGTGGGGGCAGGTGTGAGAGCACACACACACACACACATGCGCACACAGAGTTAGCAAATGTATTTAACGTAATGAAGAGACTTCTTTCCAGTTGAAAATAACAAACTAAATTATGCACATTAATGTGTCAATGCAAAAGAAACCAAGCTCTGTAAAATAATTTAAAGAGGTTTATTCTGAGCCAAAATTGAGGACCATGTTCCGGAGCCACTCCCAAGAAGACTTGAGCAAGTGGACTCTCTGTGGCTGGGTTACAGTTTGGTTTTATACATTTTAGGGAGATGGGTTACAGGTAAAGTCATAAATCAATACATGGAGGGCTATATTCGTTTGGCCCAAAAAGGTGGGACATCTCAAAAAGGGAGAGGGGATTACAGGTTATAAGTGAGTTTAAAGACTCTTTGACTTGTAATTTGTTAAAGACATGAAGCTTTGTCTAAAGGCTTGGAATGTGTTTTTTTTGGCAGAATGGGTTGGGAGAAGGAAATTAATATTTATTGGGTAACCACTATGTGCCAGGACCTGGTAAGGTATTTTTATAGGTTATCTCACTTAACCATCATAGCAATACTATGAAGTGGAGAATATGAGCCCATTTTCAGAGGAAGAAACTGAAGCTCAAAGGGTTCCCTGTAGGCATAGAACAAAGTAACAATGATAGCTTATACTTATGATGCTTATTATATGACAATGTTATAAGCTCTTTATGAAAATAAATTCATTATTCTTCCCAATAGTTTCATGAAGTAGGTACAATAGGTATAATATTTCTATTTTAAAGATGAGAGAATTGAGTCATAAGAGAGTTCAAAAGACTTACCCAAGGTCACACAGCTAGAAAATGGTGAGGTCAGATATGACCCTTGGCAATGCTCTAAACCACTGGAGAGAGAGAAGGAGCAGGAGAGGGAGAGACAGAAATGAGTGAAACAGAGAGATAGACAGACACACACACATACACACACACAGAAACAGAAGGATAGAGACAGAGAAAGAAAGGTCATAGATAAATTTTAAAATTTGAATATATTTCTTGAAATTACTTAAGGCTTGGAATGTTTTAAGATAAGGAAGTTTGTTCATCAGAGACAAACCACCTAATACATATTTGTTGTGCAAATTAAAGACCTGCAGCTTTGTCTTGCATAGCCTTAGGCCTGTTAATGGGTTACAAAGGATGTCTCCAAGAAGGGAGGGGGCATGATGAGGCATGTCTGACCTCCTTCCACATGGCCAGTAGTAACTCAGTTTTAGGGTATCCCCTTGGCCAAGAGGGGGTCCATTCAATCAGCTGGGGGGGTCGGGCTTAAGATTTTATTTTAGTTCACAAACGTAATATATTATTTGTTATTGGCTTGTCTGTTCGTTTTATATGCAAGAACCACACTTTCCCAGAGCTCCGCCGTAGTAGCTCCATTCAATTAAAGAGTGGCCACTGACTGCACCTTTCATAAACAGACGTGATTCATTCAGTGCACAGTGACCTGTACTAACATTACAAAAATTATCAGGGAACCACAGACATATGAAGATGGGATTATTTGTAAGTCCAAATTCTGGCTTTTAATCAAGCCTCAGGAAATGACTCTTGGCTTTGGATTTATGTCAGTTATATCTCACAATAGGAAACAAGAAATGTATAAAATATTTAGTCCAACAGTAATTATACCTGGACAGTAGGAGTTGCCATTCTGCCTGCACAGGGAGAGCCTGCCTTACTGAGTTGAAGGCATCTGTCTGTCTGGCAACATAAAATCAGTAACCTCATGGGTCAGTTAGAACCAACTCAACACGGGGCTTCCTGTGGAAAAGAGGCTGCGCTGAAACATCCAATGGCTCTGTGTCAGCTTTTCACGTTACTACATTACACATTATTCCTCTCTCTTCACACTCTGAAAGAAATGAGAGAGATGTGGAGTTGTCAGACCTCTGGGACTTAGCCATCGGTTTAGACAGGAAGTGTTATAGCAACTCAGTGATTTCCTGCCTGCGATGACCTAGAGTCCAAGCAATCACCAAGGAGTATGACAGCCATCACTTCCCTACCTGACAAAAGTCAGGTTTCATCATGACTAGTACCTGCACTCAGGACTTCCCTCTCTGAGTGTGAATATGTGTGTGTGTGTTCATTCCCTATGTTTAAAAATTCACTTCCAAAATTCACAAGAAAATTGCCCCACATCTCAGAAGACAGAAAGTATTGTATCTGTTGAAAAAAAAAACTATACAAAGTGAGAAATTGTCTTTGATGCAGAAATAATTCATTGTGCTTTTTGCTCATGACATATTAATCATTTACTTGGATTTCCAGGAACAAATGGGTGAATGCTCTCCACCAAGAAAGAACAAAAAAAGATGTTGGCAAAGCTACCTGTCAGATAGTCATGACATAGACAAGAATGAATAATTATTAACAATATATTTTGCAAAATTAAAATATGGTCTACTGCCTAATTCCAATCATTCTTTCTTCCAATGTATCTCAAAAAATAAAGACTGAATTTTTTATTTATAGCCAAACACGAGCATGTTAAAACTGAATCTTCTTTTTTGTACATAAAAAGCTAATGCACTGTTGTTGTGACAGATAAAACAATCAGGCTAACTTAATCACTATTTTTTTTCCTCCACTACTTTCCTTCATAGGAATCATCCCTTTTTTCCACCATTGCAATGAGTAAGAAACAAGATTTCTGGTGATCTTTTCACATGTTCAAGAACTTCAGAAAAGAATGGAAGACCCACTGGGTCAGCAACTTTTGGCTATTTTCAAAGAGGGAAGGTGGGGTTGTAGTGGAAGAATTACTGCCATGGTCTGCTCAGGGTCCTCTCTCTAACACCTCCTTGACACAAGCCTATCAGTGACTCATGTGGGGGCCACAAAAGTCTCTATGCATGGGACTGTGCGTGATCTTGCCAAAGAGACAAGAGTCCCAGTGATGGTTTTCCTCTCACGTGAAAATCTGTGTGCATCAGTGTGGAGCTGGGGGAATTATGTCCTATGCAGATTTTTTCATCCAACATTTATCATATTTTTATTGAAAATCTTTTACATGCAAAGATACTCACTGTCATCAGTAGATGGCTGAGAAAGAAAAGAAAACTATTATATTAATAATATGATGTGACAAGTGTTTTGATGGATGTAAGCCCAGGGGTACGGAAAGCAGTCCTTCTCAGAAACCATGATTTCTAGTCACTAGTCTCTACTGTAGCCCCTGCTTTGAGCTAAAGAAGTACTTAGAGTATAGCAAATTTAACTCTCCTAAGTTCCATAACTTAACTATAACCTTAAGAATGTGATTTCAGAAAAGGCTGTGTGCACCATTCCGCCCAAAGTCATTGCCTATGTGGAATTAGTCACGTCCTATTCACCATACAAATACCATACAAAATATAATACTAAAATGCCACCTTGATGTTGCATATTTACTTCCATTAAGACTTTCCATTTCCACTTTTTTTTCAACTTCAACCCACGGCTAATTCAAGCTGTGATTGCCTAGGTTCTTACATCAGCAACATCTGTCACCAAAAATAAATATTCTGCAATCAAAACTTAACTGGCCTAGCAATTTGTTGGTGATGCATGAGGCAGAACAGAATTCAGCTTCATTCTTCCTCAGCTAAATTGACTTTGCAGCACTGAGAGTAGAAAAGATTTATGTGTTAGTAAATGAAGCAGAGTTGGCCCAGAGAAAACAAAAGATACAAATACAGGCAAGCCCACCGTCTTCTGTAATATTCAGGTTTGCTCCTATACAATGTAATATATTTTTAACAAGTTGGAAAACATAGATGCAAAAAAGAAACACTGCTCCTAGTTGAACAATGAAATTTGAATTTTATTAATAGATGTAAACTGTTCTAACAGCTGAACATGTGATTTGTCACCTTATTAAATCAAGAAAGAATAGAATGCTCTTATTAAATGACAGTAAGCAGTAGTAATTATAAAATCCCTAGCATGTTTTCTCCTCCTTAAATAAATTATGCTGACTGCTCTTATTACAGCATTTCAGTTTACAAAGCAATTTTATACATATTACTTTAATCTTTAAAACAATGCTTTTTAGACAGTGGATCTGGGATTATTATCATTCTTTTTAAACAGATGAAAAACTATAGCCTAGAAATCAAATCAAGATAAACCTAAGGATGTGCAACTAGAGCCGAGAAAAATTAACAAACTCTCTCTTCCTACTCTCTACCACATAGAGTTGATTCCTGCTATTCGTGGTATTTACGTTTGGTAAAGTCACCACAAACACTGAAGTAGCAAATGCTGAACCATCACTCCTATGAGAAACACAGGGTTAGGTTCCTGCAAGCCTGTCGTCACATTTTTATCAACTGACCAATACATGATTTGGCTTTATGTGTATATCTGTTTAAAGGCACCTTATTTAATATATGTTGTTGATTCAGTAACACTGAACTTAACGGCCAACAGCACTATAATTAAGACCTGAGTGAAACTCACCTGAGTGCACACCTGCACTCTCCACAAGCACATCCCAACCTTTCTGCACCAGAAACACTAGAGAGCTCCTCACAACTATGCTTAGGGGCCATATTTTAAGCAACGAAATCACCAACAAAAAGTACAAAAATGCAAAAAGCATGGCATTAAATAGACCAAAAAGAAAATATTTGTTTATAATATGAGAGCAAAACAAAAAGGCAGAGGGTGTCATTATTAGACGGCAATGCTTTCAGGGACTCAGGTGTTCTGATGGTCTTCACATATCCATGCATGTTTGCCAATGGCCAAGCATTGATCTGAGCGTTACAAATACATTTTAGTGAGTAGATGAATTCACAATACTAATGCACAGATAATGACGATCAACTGTATATTACCAGTTCCTGTCTTCTACAGATGTTTGCATATCATCTTAAACAAGGAATTTAGAAAAAGAAAAAAAAAGGTAAAAATATGTTTACCTGTGTATACTCTCAATGTTAACAGCAATGGTATAGCCATAACTGAAAGAATATCGGAGCACCGATGAGGGATCAGGACTGCCCGTGGAGATGCACACCTTTAATATTTTGCTTCCATTTGACTGTTTTACACAGAGAGAAACCTGGAGATGAGAGAGGTACTAACAGATGTGGGGAAATTTGGATTTACCCAACTGTACCCTGACTAAACGACTTAGGAACAGATTCTGAAAAAAGCAATTATGCATTAGCCTGGGTTCTCCACAGAAATAGAAATAATAGTTTTTTAAACTCTATATAGATATCTATAATAGGAGATAGATAGTTTAGATATATACATATATAGAGACAGATATTCATAGATATATAGATATAGATATAGATATAGATATACAGCCCTGTGTCGCTTAACAATGGGGATATAGTCTAAGGAATGCATCATTAGGCAATTTTGTCATTGTGTGAGCATCATAGAGTGTATTTACACACACCGAGATGGTATGGCCTCCCACACCACACCTAGGCTATAGGGCATAGTCTGTTGCTCATAGACTACATACCTGTACAGCATGTCACTGTACCGAATGCTACTGGCAACTGTAACACAATGGTAAGTGTTTGTTGATCTAAACATATCTAAACATAGAAAAGGTACAGTAAAATATGGTATAAGAAATAAAAAACGGGGCGCGGTGGCTCACGCCTGTAATCCTAGCTCTCTGGGAGGCCGAGGTGGG
>VBSM01002912.1:7166879-7184652 GCA_008086735.1 Cheirogaleus medius
CTGTAGACTTTATAAACACTGTACACTTAGGCTACACTAAATTTATTTAAAAATAAAGTAATTACACTATAATGTTATGACTGCTATGATGTCACTAGGCAAAAGGAATTTTCCAGCTCCATTGTAATCTTACACGACTACTGTTGTATATGCAGTCCCGACTGAACTAAAGCGTCATCGTGCAGCACAGGACCGTATATCTGTTAATAATAACATCTATTGTTTCTAGGCAGATAGATAGATAAGTAGAGATTTGTTATAAGAAATTGGCTCACACAATTGTGAGGGCTGAGGAGTCCGGAATCTGCAGCGAACAAGCTGAGATCCAGCAGAGTTGACGTTACAGCTACAACCCAGTCCGCAAGGCCTGAGAACCGGGAGATCTAGGGGGTATGAGCTCCAGCCTGAGTGTGAAAGCCAGAGAAGACCAGTGTCTCAGCTCAAAGGCCATCAGGCAGGAATAAATCCCTCTCACCTGCAGAAGGATCAGCCTTCATAAGATAAACCATCACAGATTACATTCTCTTGTTTAGAAAAATGTGAAGTATATTTAAAAACAAATCTACTAGAGAATAGTAAACAAGAAAGAATGAATCCGAAATTGGAATTGTCATGTAACTTTCAACATTAACCAGGTCAGGACCTTCACAGGCTGAACCTTCAGTTTGAATTGCTGTGCACACTTCATGTATCAGAAATAGCAGTTCATAATATACCGCATAATCTTATTCCACTTTCAATGTTCTTCTTTTTTAAACTATACTAGTCTCTCTCTATATTGCAATGATTTTAGTTTTTGAAATAGAAAAATGTTTTGGTCATCATCACTCATAGTTTTCTTAGATTTTTATTTAATTTATGAACAGAAAAATCAAAGACATACACTTTGCAAACCTACTATGTTCAAGTTCCCAAAACTGAATGACAGATAAAAGTTAATAATATTGCTAGCAGGTTATCCTAAAAGATAGAACAATCATTTTACTTCATTCATCTGGCCAACTGCCTAAAAATAATTACTTGCATATTTATATCTTTGATAATTAAGCAAAATACACACCAACTAATTATCCAAGAAGATGATGGTGAGTGTGGACATGCTTCAATGATTGTGACAGGTAAAGTCAGTCCTCAGTGTCTAACTTCTGAATCTTCTGCTAAACCAGTGATACGATTTTGACACTGAGGTGAAGGCCTGGAACTATATATAGCCTATCATTTGGCATTTGCTAAATGCTTTTTGAATCAAAATGAATTTAGAGGTGGAAAGAATAAGATCTTAAAATCTGACTTTCTGCTCCACTAAAGTAATTTCCACTTTAGGACCAAATAGTAACCTAGTCAGTGACCATGCTTTAGAAATCACACTTCCTGGGAATTTGAAAAGACATAAATAACAAGGAATGAAAAAGAAGAAACATGTCACTTTCAGTGAAACTGTTGCTGGAGAAAATAAAATTACACTATCCATGAAAAGTGAGACCTCAAAGGTGAGAAATTTTCTTTATCACCCCTGTCTCGAAGGACCCACGAGGAAGTTACAGAGAAAAGTAAAACAGCTGAATGCAGCACCTATTGTGTCAAGAAAATGAAGAAATCAGCCAGGAATCAGATATGATAAAATCATAAGAACTACAGCCTAATTAGACATTTAACAGCAAAAATCAAATGGGCGTATGTTCACATGGAAAGGTACTAGAATGGTCAAAAGTCAACAAAGAAGTATTGGACAGTCAAGAAACAAGTCACTGGACTTTGTGTTGTCATGATTGATTAAGATTTCAGTAGTATAACACATTCTATTTAAATATCTTTCATCCATGAGTGTTGTATTAATAAAAGAGTCATCAGCCCTATCTCAGGTCTTTAACTTTCATAATAAATATTAACTGTAAGGAAAAGATAAAAAAATTTTAGTGAGATAGCTTGCATTTTAATATGCTAACATTTTGGATAAGAAATATGCGTTAAATAGAAAAACTATACCCCTATAGTTTCTAGGGGTCTCAAAAGTAAAGATAAATAGATTCTAAAAAGAAGCAAATAAGGAAATAGGCTTTTTATTTAAGCACATACATGAGATTACACAGGACACAACAACTGACGGCCCAATATTCAGAGAAATTTTTAAATAAATGCTCTCATCCAAGTGCAAGTAAAAGAAAAAAGTGTAGATCAATGTTTGATCCTTAATAATTTTCTTTATTAAAATATCAAGCAGTCACTATTTTACTATCTGGAAAGTATGTAAATAGAAATCCTTCCAGGAGCTTTGAAATTTTTCTATTACCAAAACTTAGAAATTTTCCGTATAAATTCTCAAATTGTTTTTTAAAATTATTATTTTGAGGCTGGGCACGGTGGCTCACGCCTGTAATCCTAGCACTCTGGGACACCAAGGCGGGCAGATCGCTCAAGGTCAGGAGTTCGAAACCAGCCTGAGCAAGAGCAAGACCCCGTCTCTACTAAAATTAGAAAGAAATTAATTGGCTAACTAAAAATATATAGAGAAAAAAAAATTAGCCAGGCATGGTGGCACATGCCTGTAGTCCCAGCTACTCAGGAGGCTGAGGCAGGAGGATCCATTGAGCCCAGGAGTTTGAGGTTGCTGTGAGCAAGGCTGATGCTACAGCACTCCAGCCCAGGCAACAGAGTGAGACTCTGTCTCAAAAAAAAAAAAAAAATTATTATTTTGATATATCAAGAAAACAATTCTTTGAGGTTTTCTTAGGAATAATGGCAGAGAGCATTACAAATAGAAAAGTCACTGAAATTGCAACTTAAAGTTTAGAATTGAAATGAAGATTTATTTTTTGAAAGTAACTTACCAACTGAAGAGCAAAGACTTCTAAAACAAACAGCAATATTTAGATGAGGTTTGTCTAAATAACCAAGTGAAAACTATATAAAGTAAGCAAAATGAAACCTAAGTATACAGGTTCCCAGGATAGATCACTCATTATTGAACACTTGACTGTCAACTACCATGCAAGATATTTTGCAAATTATAGAGGTAGATTATAGAAATAGATTTGACCCAATAGCACAGACATTACATTGAGATATAAGAAGAGAAGTGTTTTCTCCCTTAGCTATAAAATAACAAAAAGAAATTCTAGCATAGAGTACCATGTTCAGTGAAATCAATGCAAGAACATTCAAAGATAATCTCCACCATTACCTCATTTTGCCTTCGGCCTGCAAAATGAACGATAGCATCTACTTTTTCAGGAAACTTCTTGAAATTCTGCCCAATCATCTTGCTCTCTTTAACTCTCATACAATTCCTTTTGTTCTCTTTACCCCTTTTTAATATTATCTGCTACTAAAAACAAAGAAAAAAAAAAAAAAAAAAACCTGTTTTTCTTTTGTACATGACTCAACTGTTCATTTAAAATGGACTAACCGGTCTCAGTACCTCAATGGCACCTGTAGTCTATCCTCCTTCACTCAGGCTCTTCAACAATCAGAGACATTGTGGGGGAGTTAGGAAGTCACATTGCTAACTGACCTTGCATTCAACATATTTCCTAAGGCCCACGAAGCATAATACTAACAAACAGTCAAGAATCCTTTGCCACTGAAAATACACAATATGATACAGCAACTATGAATCTAAAAACTCTTTAAATTTTTTTCAAGTAGAATTTTTGGAATCTAAAATTAAATATTATTATTATAGGCTTTTCTACTGCTTCACTGCATAATTTAGAAAAGGTCTTCCCTGTGTCTCCATTTGCTCATCAGTGAAACTGGGAATGTTATTAATATAATTATTAATGTGATCTAAAAAAACTATACATGTGTGAGAAGTCGGATGATTTCTTCTATCAGTGTGGTCAATTTGATACATGTTTCAATCAAAATTAATACAAGCTAAAAATTGTAATGCAAAGACATGATTACCTTATAAAACTTATTTATATAAAAGTATGTTTATGTAATAATAATTGGAGGAAAGCATTAACACTTTTTAAGGAATCTCTGTTCAGTTATAGAGAATCCTGAATTCCAAAGGAGAGAGAGCCAAAGAGTTTTAAGCGGTGAGTTTTAAACATGTAATCCTACTTGTGTGTGCTAAAAAACAACAGAGGAAAAAAATTCAAGCCGTAAGCTATTTGGGAAAAAAAAAAAAAAAAAAACCAACTAATACTCTGGGAAAAAAAATCAGCATGACTTATTAAATAAAGACACATTAACATCCCACTGGCCCCATGCTTAAATGCGGAAACTCACGGAGCGCAGCGTCTGGAACGTGGTAACTGTGCAACATTGCTCATTGCCAGTACGTCTAGCCACGTGAGAGGCAGGAGATGCCTCTCTCTTCCTTTTCCACTCTCGCCCTCTGCTCTGTTTCCTACCTGTTTACGTGCACATCACATCCTTTTCAGAACTAGCACCACGCTTACCTCTGCAAAGCCACCCTTTCATCTCCAAACCACCCTGTCCTACTTACTACCTCAAGCTTTTATACGGTTTGTACCTGATTGTGCAGTATGTCAATGTATCTTATCTCCAAATCAACTTGTAAGTTCTTTGAAGACAAAAACAATAGATGTATTGTCTTATGTGGGATCTATTTTTTTTAAATTGTTTATGCACACATAAAAACACACAATGCTTAATCAAGGAATGCCATACTATCTGACTCTTTATTCTGCCTAACTAAGGGACAGAGTTGATGGATCAAAGAGGAGTTGTAGATGTGATCTACTTTCTACTAGTGTGAATGTAATAGTTCTGCTACATGTAACACACATCAACAAACTGAGAAAGTTACCGCCTGAAGATGAAACAAGAGGAAATGGGTTTGAGCTATAACAAAGAAAATTTTTGTCAGTTTCCCAAGAGTAAAGGACAGTTAGTCCTTGAACAACATGGGTTTGAACTGTGCAGTTCCACTTATACACAGATTTTTTTTTTTTACTAAATGCTGATATATCTTGTCTTTAAAGGAAAAAAAAAAAAACAACCCAGTGTCTGCGATATGCAAAACATGGGGACTTGAGGATTTTGGTAAATGCTGGGGTCCCTACGTATACCCAGGGATGACAGTAATTTTTATGTGATCTAAAAAAATCTATATTGTTTATGAGTAGTCTGGTGATTTCCTCCATCAGTGTAGTCAATTTGATATATGTTATGTCAATCAAAATTAACACAAACTAAAAATCTTAGTGCAAAAATATTTTTATACTTTTACCAACATCTTGAATGGAGATTTGTCAGTACTTTGGTGGAGAATCTCTCTTTTGCTGATCTTTATTGGTACGAGATTCTCAAATGACTGATGCCTATGTCAGAAAAAGAGAATTGTCCTTAGAAATTCTATCAGAGTTTTAAGAGTTCATAAACTTTTGTTTCTAGGCACATTATTTGATGTCCATCTCAAAATCAGACAGCACCAGGAACACGAACATGAAGTAATTTTCCACATGTGCAAAAACACAGAGGTAGATTAAGAAACAACATCTTTAAATGCTGCATCCAAAAATTTGTTTTTGACATCCATCTTGTTTTTAAACAAAATGTCAGTATGTGATTATAAAATGATAAAAGCACTATTTCAATCAAGTGTAGAAATAAATCATGGACTTCAGGGAAAAATGTCATTTCATCCAATGCAAGTAGAAAATAAATAATTCCCATCAGAGAAAACAAATACTGCAAGCTTGAGGTAGAAACTAAATCTCAATGTATCCAAAGAAAATAAGCAAAATTAACATTTCCACCTCACAGTACCTCTCAACTGATGGTCCTTCACTCTGATACATACAAAATCACCTCAAGATCCAGAAGGAATTGTAGTATGTCTCTAGATAACTATCATATAGCCATTAAAATAATGAGATTAACAAAAACATACAAAACCAAGCAAAATAATAAATAAGTAAATTCATAAATACATTTTGTATTATTTTAACTGAATTGCTAAATTAATGCAAAAATGTTTATATAAATAAGAGAACAATGAAAAGAAAAAGTTATGTTAGAATGACATGCCTATGGCTTAAGTTTTTACTTAAATTTTCTAAGGTTTAAATACTGTCTTCTAATTTAAGATGACATTTAAAAATATTAACTTAAAATTAAAATATTAACTTTAAAAAATATTTCCTAGAAATGTGTCTTTTTCAAATCTACATTTAATAGAACAATTTTTCCCTTTCAGAAAATCAAATCAGTACCATCTTTAGACATTTGACATGTCTATTATCCATGATGTACAAAAGATTAATCACACCAGAGAAGCTGCCTTTTAATCTCTAATTCAACAGACTTCTCTTAGTTTCCTGTCTCTAGGTTTCCTCACAACCATTGATATTATTGAACACACTGGCCTTTATTAAAGATAAAGGGACTTTGTCCCTTGAAGTATGTCTTCTTCCTTAATTCTTTACACCATTCCTTCCCCCCTTACCTATTACCCTAAACCTAAACCTCCTCCACAAGTGGAAACAGTCTCCACAAATTTGTCTTCTTCCCTCAGTTATTTTTTCTTCATTTAAAGTCTTTACTATAGTTTTATTTATTACATCTATTATAAGTACTTACAATTCAAATCTCCAACTGTAATCTCACTGTTAGTTTCCAATGCTGAAATTCTAATTTTCTGCCAGATTGCTCTATCTTATTATTCACCAGCTATCTAAATTAATGTTGTTAGGACCAACTTTACTGTTATTTCCCTCAAAATAATCTTCTTAAGCCAAACATCATGTTTCTATTACTTAAACTATTATACCTCTTTAACAAGTCTGAAATGTGAGAGCCATTTCCACCTCTCTCGTCTTTATGCCCAAATCCAGTTAGTCAAATATTAAAATATTTACAATTATACCCAGCCCTGGCCATTTCCATCTCCTCAATTGTAGTAAGGATGCTTGTCATCTTCTCTATCAGTAGTTTTCAAAATGGTCTGAATATATTATACTAAAAAGGATAACACAGCAATACACTAGGGCACTTGTATTTCTGTTTTTGTTAATATTTTATAATGTCTATAAGATATTAATATGTGTATAATTTATAAGTACACAAACATATATGGGTATTGTGTGTCCAAATTTTTAATGAGAGGGATGCACACTCAAAAAGACTAGAATATCTCAACAGCCTCTTGAAGAGTAATTAACTTTCCCACCTTTAGCGTCTCTCCTTCATCTCACGTGCACGTAACTGCCAGATGAAGGTTCTCTAAACATGACGACGGCCACTGCACTATCTGACCAAGCTCTGCCATGACTTTTTATTGCCTTTTGTTACCCAATCTCAGGAACGTGGCCCTCAAGGCAATCACCTGCTGGCCAGCCCCTGCCCCAAACACACACATGAACACGTGCTATTTTTCCAGCCATATGTTCACTCTTCATTTTCATAATCTTATCGTCCCAATGGAATTTAACCATCTGTCGTCACCTAAGACATACCAAGTGCCTCTACAGGTCTATGATAATAAGGGCCATGTTAATAAACCTAATAAAAACCAGGCCCTCACACAAAAGCCTCTGGACAGAGTCATTTCTATGGAAACTCACTCCAGCAGTTCAAATTAGGTCTTAATGGAAATCCACTCTGCTACATGTCTTTAGGAACATTAAAGGGAATCCAGTGGAAATCCATCTCAACTTCTTCCACTAACGCCCAGTTCTCTTGTACTCACCATTGTTTTCAGTTTCTTACTTAGCAAATCCCCAGCAACCCCTCCTGCTTTCCTTCGTGAAGCAAGTCTTCTCTCTCCCCACTGTCCACTCTTTCTCAGTTTCTTACTATACAGCTTCTTCATGGAAACAAAGCTACATAATGGCAAGAACTTTTTTTTCTCTGATGTTGTCCAGCACTTGGTCTGGAGCAAAACACAAAGCTAATCTGGGTAGTGGTTTGGGGGCAGTGGAGACAGAGAACCCTCGTATATTAGCCGAAACTATTCCTCTCCTCTGTGCACTCACGATGCACCTTCACCCATGAAAACCTGTTCCTTTCCAAATGTTGAAATCCCATTCATTTTTTAACATATGATCAAATTTCATTGTCTCCATGATTTTCTACAACACAAATTGATTTCTTTCCTCTCATTGCCCATTGTCCTTGATTTCTCTTCTAATACTTTTATAGCACACAGCCTTTCATTGTAGTTACCATCCTACCCAGATTTTCCTAATACATTGATAATCCTTGGAAATCAGGGATTAAACCCTTATCTTTGAATCCACCATGGTGTCTATTAGAGAGTACTGCAAACAAAATGTTAAAATATGTAAGGAAACACCAACTATTGTCATGACATTGTCTTCAGTGGAGGGTCTGTTGAACATGAATTATTATATTTTCTTCTTTATCTTTTTTAGGGGGTATTACTAAATGCTATTATTTAGCAGTCTTTGGTAGTATTGGGATAGTTTGCCTATTTAGAGGACATTTATCTAAATCAAAATATATATTACAATATTTATTGTGCTGATACTTAATGATTACGTCAAGTTGAGATACAGAATGTTTTAGCCTCAAATGTACCACTTTCATGGGGATGTTGATAAAGTGAAGAAGCTATGTCTATATGGGAACAAGGAGTATATGGGAAATTTCTGTATCTCTCAGTTTTACTGTGAACATAAAACTGCTCTTAAAAATGAAGTCTAAAATAATTGTTATATCTTGACTTTAAAACTATTGCTCTTAAAGAGGTAAAAATGAGAAAAGAGTAGGGCTGAGTAGGTACAGATTTTGACACTGTAATAATATATTTGCTTGAGGTCTGTAGTCAAAAATTCAAAAGAAATAGTAATTAAATCAGTAAAACATGATTTTGCAAAAATTGTGTAAGACTCTTAAAAGTTATTAAATCCAGAAGGAATAAAATAATAGAAATAGTTACCAAAAAAAAAGAAACCTAGCAAACTTCTTTTTCTCACTGGGTTCTAGAACCACATTTAGTAAATTATTCATTTATTTCATTTGTCAATTATTTAATACTTGTTGGATATGAGATTGTAAGGACCTATAGTAGATTAAAGGTGACCGAGAAGTCTATCTATTTCTTCAAGTGTTAAGAAATTAGAGTAAGTGAAACAGTGTAGTAATTTAAAGTAGACTAAAAACATATAATCAATCATTCACTTATTCAAAAAACACATGATTTATTGAGTGTTATGTGACAAGCTATTTGCTAGGCTGGATGCAATATATAATCTTTATATTTGTTATATAAAGATAAAGAGAACACAGACCAGGTCCTAAAGGAACTTGTAACCCTGTGCTATAAGAGATGCATTCAAAATGTGCAAAGAGAACAGAAAGAAGCCCCTAACTCTGCCCAGAGACGATAGAGAATAACTCATTCAGGAGTTAACCTTTTTTTTTTTTAAATGCTTAGCAGCCAAACATATTTATTAGTCTTTTTTCTTTTTTTTTCCAGGAACCCAAAAATATTCTGTAGTTATAATGTAAGCAACTTAGTTGCACATAATGCAATCAGATCTTTCCAAAATAAAATAAAATAAAAAACTAAACAAAAACAGAGAAGTACCAATTTAAGTATTTGTGACACGTGGCTCCCTTCCTCCTTTTCTCCTCCCTTCACGTCTCTCCTTGCCCCCTATAAACAGAAGTTAACTTTTAAGTGGTGTCACGATGGATGAACTGTGCCTCGCTTGATAAAGGAATAGAAGAAAGAAATTGCAGCCAGAGGTAACGTAATGTGCTAAAGCATGACGTTCCTTACAAACAAAAGCCCGTGAACCTGGAACAGAGTGTGAACATAGGTGAGAGGCAGAGACCAGACTGAGAAGGATCTTCTATGTCACACAAGGATTCTAATCTATAATAAATCTGGAATAAAATGGAGCTCTTCATATCTAAAGCAAGTGAATAGCATAGTCAAATTTATATTTTAGACAGATAAATAAAAAGACAGAGAAATGTTTAGCTATTAGAATCAGAACTGAGTGACTGACCATATGGTATAAGGTAAAGGAGACGGAGAAAGTGAAGACAGAGTGAAAATTGATTTCCACGTGTCAGGCTTGGGTGACCACAGGGTTGATGTGCCCACTGATGAGGCAGAGACTGCATCATGGTAAGATCTATAAAATATATAATTTGAACTTGAATATTGTTTCCAAGTCTAAATTATTCATTATATGGACTCATCCTGGAGATTCCCATATTGGCAAGTAAAGGGAAATTGAGACGATCTCAAGATTGTAAGTATGGTTTCAATTTTATTTTCTGGTCCATTATTTTTATCACATATGTGTATTAATTAATAAAATGTTCCCTTGCTTTAAGCAAACCTGATACAATAAAATTGGGATTTTTATATAAATAATTAATTTTACTATTTTATTTTTTGAGAAATGAACTATCTGCCTCAACAAGAAACTTTCTTTAGCATTATCTTAAATAGATTGTCCCCTAATGATTTTAAAGTAAGATTACATTTGAGTGGAAAAATAAATTAATATATGTACATTAATGGCTAGGACAGATATTCAACTGTTTTTCACCAGAACAGGGGCACTGGCTGTTCACTGGCTGTTGTGATGGGTCGGAGATAACACTGCAGGGATTATGGATACCACGAATATTACCACTGCCTAGGAAAGAGCTGGGGTGAGTTAACGTGGCACCTGAATTGAACAAAAACCTTTAAAAGGATCAAATAGCACTCTGAAAATGAGTTACTAAAAAACTAAATGTGTTTTCATTAAGTATACATGTAACTGTGTGTAGATGTTTTCCAGTAAACGAAAAAAAAGAGGAAAATGCAATTTTTGAAGAAATATCTATATGCTTTGTTTGTGAAAAAACAGTAAATAGAATTGCAATGTCCTTTTTTAAGGATCTGTCTGTATTTAATGGCCCTGGGATTTTAGGTTTTTCAAGATAATCATACAACTTCTTTGACTTCAAGCTGAGGAAAAGTTAGGAGGTTTAGTGAGTCTCTCTAAGCATTCAAAAGCCAGACTTCCATGACTGCCTATGCAGCACTAGTAAAAATCTCAGCAAGGCTTCTCTCTGCAAGACAAGTACAATTCCTAGGATTTTCCTTCTTGCTTAGTACATATGTCCATCGACAACATTTTATGAAACAAGCATTTTAAATTCCTGTAAAGTAAAAAGAGTTCTTGAGAGAACAGGTACTACTCAAATGATTTTGACATGCAAACACCTAGAGACCTTCATGTCTAAACATAAAAATCTAAGAGGCTGCATTAAGAAGGATTGCCTAAAAGCAGAGCCTGAGATGAAAATTCTTATTCAAGTGATTATTTGAGAGTATTTGACAAGTGGGGTGTTAGACGCAGCGTAGGGAAGGAAGGGAAGCTGAGCGGGGCTGTGTTCTTGGCCGGAGCCTCCCTTCAGCCTGATCCCATCAGGCACTCTGGAGCACAAATTGCACCAAGTTGCATGACCTTTGAGAGAGGGGACTAGTCCTTTGTACCCTCATGTTATTTAGTCACTGCCACTGCCCCCAAAAGTGAGAGAAGGCAGCAGTGTTGTAATCTCTGTGTTCCAGCAAGTGTTAACAGCAAGTGTAACAGCTCTTGGTGGCAAGTGTTAACAGCTCTTGTAACAGTTCTTGACCAGGGAAATAACCGAGCGGCGTGCGGAGAGTCAGAGAACAGCCTTTATTCCGCAAGCAGGCTCAGCCGACTTCTGATCTTCTGACCCCCCTTCCTTGGTCTCCTCCATCTTTATAACCTTGGTAGGACTCAAAAAGTGTCCAATCAGCAACAAGCTGTAACATCCAATCAGCAACAAGCTGTAACATCCAATCAGGATTGCAAGAGCAGCACGGCCGGAAGACAGGAGCAGATGGCTGAGCACGGGCCCCACCAGCACACAAGGCCCAGCCCAAGCGGCGCACACCCGCCTACCGTGGCCTCCAGCCGCCCCAGGCAGCACCGGCCCACGGGATGCGGAGTAGTGGGGAGGCGGCCAGCGACCACGTCCCCGTGCCCAACGATTTTCCCCGTCATCTTAACACATGAGCTCTCACTGGACCCAAAGGATGATGCCCTGGCCAAGTGAAGGGAACTTGGGGGACAATAACAATATCTACTGAAGAAGCAAACTGCCAAAATCTTTTTGGAAAAGCGTTCTGTCTTGCACAAGGGCCAAGTAAGCAGCGACTCAATGCACTGATGAGAGCAACGAAGCACTGAGAAGAGAAAGGAAATACAAACATAGCTCCTTTTGTTAAGCTTCCCTTTCATGTGCTTCACAGATATTGAGATTTTTGCAAATTGAAAGAAATCTGCTTGACACCGCGTGGAAATTTGTGGCAGCTCTGTCTCAAGCAAGTCTATGGGTAGCTTTTTCCCAATAGCCCACTTCAAGTCTCTGTGTCATATTCTGGTCGTTTCAGACTTTTTCATTATTATTATATCTGTTATGGTGATCAGTGGTCAATGATCTCTGGTGTTGCTATTGTAATTATTTTGGGGACCATGTGTCATGCCTACATGAGATGGTGAACTTCATCGATAAATGTTTTGTGTTCCCACTGCTCCACCAACCAGCCATGCCCACTTCTCTCCCTCTCCTCGGGCCTCCCTATTCCCCGAGACAAAACAATGTTGAAATTACACCAGTTAGTAACCGTACAATGGCCCCTAAATATTCAAGTGAACAGGAGAGTCAAACGTCTCTCACTTGAAACCTAAAGCTACAAATGATTAAGCTTAGGGAGGAAGGCATGTCAAAAGCTGAGAGAGGCTGAAAGTTAGTCTTCTTGTGACAAACAGTTAGCCAAGTTGTAACTGCATAGGAAAAGTTCTTGAAGGAAATTAAAAGTGCTAATCCAGTGAACACATGAATGATAAGAAAGCAAAACAGCCTTATTGCAATCTGTTACATATAAGGTTCCCACTTAGAACAATTACAATAGCAAAATAAAATTCAAAAATTATCTGCTTAAAGGTATCAGAGAGCTGCAGTTTTTGAGGACTAGAAGAGCTTAGGTATCACAAGGCAGGGAAACTTAGAATAGTGAGTTGATGAATCACAACCCCTGTTCCTCTGGGGCCATTTATTGATTCTGTGTATACATAGGAGGATATCCACATAATAAAAATAACTCTTAATGCCATTGTCCAAAATCAATTCCAGATGGATTAATATTAAAGTATGGAAAATAAAGGGCAAAACTTTTGGAAGAAAATATAGAAGACCATATGCATGACTTTGGGTTAGACAAAGATTTTTGTCAAAAAGGCTACAAAAACACAGTAACCACAAAGCAAAAAATGATAAGGTAGATTATATTAAAATTAAGCATTTTATCCAGTAAAAGAAGCCACTGAGACAGTGAAGAGCTCCTATAAATGACTAAGTAATAGAGGAGGTCAAGCCTATAGATGAATTGGCCAAAGACCTTAACAGACACTTAACAAAAGAGGATATCCAACTGGACAATAACAAATGAAAATTTGCTGAATTTCATGTCATCAGGGAAATGGAAATTAACACCAAAATGCAATGGCACCAAAATGGTTAAACTTAAAAACAAGCAACATCAAGTGTGAAAGGCAGAATTCTAAGATCCACGATTCCAGCACCTCTGTACCCACGTCTTTGTGTAACACCCAGCCCTTGAGTATCACTGACACAATGTGACAAAAGTGAATGGACTGTGCAGATGTAATTAAGGTCTCCAATCAGTTTATTTTCAGTTAATCATAAAAGATTATTCTGGGTGGATCTGACCTCATCAGATAAGCCCTTTAAAAAAGGGTCTAGAAGTAAGAGCAGAAACTTTCCATTGAAGGCTTTGAAGAAGCAAGCTCTCACGAATTCTACAGCTGTAAAGAAATTCATTCTGTCAGAAATGTGAGGAGTTTGGAAGAGAATCCATCCCTTGTCAGTACCCTAGATGGGAACACAGCCTTAATTTCCACCTGTGAGTCCCAAAGCAAAGAATCCAGCTTCTGACCTACAGAAACTGTAAAATAAACATATGTTGTTTTCAGCCACTAAATTTGCAGTAATTTGTTATGCAACAAATGCAAATGAATACACGAAGTAAGAGATTTGAAAGATGTGAAGAAACTGGATCTCTCAAATGCTGCTTTGGGGATTGTAAACTGGTACAACATTTTTGGAAAGCTATTTGGCACTATCTGCTAGTGCCAAACAGACACATGGATGCTATGACTCAGCAATTGAACTCATAAGTATATATAAAACTCAAATGCATGCATATTTTCATCACAAAAGACATACAACAATGCTCCCGAAAGTTCTGTTCACAAAGCCAGGACTGGAACCTACCAATTATCTCTAATCTGCACAGTGGATATATAAATGTGTTATAGTAACCCACAGGAACGCTTTATAGCAATAAAAATAAAAGAACTGCAATTCCACACAACACTGAATGAACAAGATGAATCTTACAAACATAATGCAAAATGAAGGGAACTTGACACAAAAGATTACACACTGTTTGGTTTCGTTTATATAACCTCAAAAACAGGAAAACCAGTCTCTGGTATTGTAAGTCCCAGAGTGGTTATTCCTTGTGGGGACAGTGTTGGGCAGGGGCACAAAAAGGGCTTCTGAGGTTCCAAAAGTGTGAAATATGCTTTTCCTTAATCTATATATATGATAGTTTATTTAAGGAAAATTCATGGATTTATACCCATAATGATTTGTGCATATACTTATATGTAATTATTCTTCAATAAAAGTTTCCTTAAAATTAGTGTAGTGATTCTCTTCACTTTTGTGTACCTTAGAGTTCTAAATAGATATAGTTTGAATGTTTCATGACGAATCTATAGAGATATATCAGTTCCTGCAGCTTGATTTGCATGAATTTTTCAGATCCTAAAGGTAAATTTGGGGACGATTATCAAGACCTCTAAATGTCCTATAGTCTTACTAATATATACAATTTAAAACTTCTATAGGATATAACACCATCTAAAAAGCAGTTGAAAATCATGTGTATGTTTGTATACAAATTCCATATCAATAAAAAAATAGATGTTCAAGAGAAAAATGAGAAAATATCATAAACAAGCAATTTACTAATGTAAGTGAGCTAAAAACCATATATTCTAAAATAAGTAAATAGCATTTCTAATATAACAGGTGGAAAATGTTTAGATAAATATTAACCAGTGTTAATCAGAGTGTGAGCAGACAGGTACACTCAACCTCTGCTACCGGCAATGGAAATGGATTTGACTTTTCTGAAGAGGAATTTTAGCCATGTATCTGCACATTATTAACCTAACAATTCAAATTCTAGAAGTTTACAAGAATATAATTAGAAACATATTTAAAGATGCACATAATAGATGTATACTACGAACAAATAGTTTAAAGTACTAGGAAATATCATGAAGCACATATTATATTTTCAACAGCTGGTACAAAAGTTCATTTTTAGGGAAAGAGTGACCTTTGCTGAAAAGGTGCAAATGAAATGAATGCATAGAGTGAAGACTTTTTTATCATATGAACAGCCATTTGACTCAGCACAATTTACTGAAATATCATTTTTTAAGCTCAGTATCCAGAATCAGCATACTCCATTTAAATATTAGCAGAGAATTCATAAGTTACTAGAATGAGTTATGGAAAAGAAATTCCCTTGAAATCTCTTGGAAAGTAAAGAAGAGTAGAGTTGAAACAAAGTGATACATATACACATTTAATTAATATCTTCAAGGAATTTTTCTATTTCATTTATCTTGCTTCATTTAACATAAATTCATAATTGATCTAGTTTTAAACATTAACATTTAAAATTCTGAAATTTCAAGAATATCCTTTCCTACTCGGCAGTGAAAGAAAAGTCTCCAAAAGCCTCTTCCATTGCTGTCACATTTGCAAATACATTTAAAAGTACTTTTACTGTGCTGCAATAAAGCTGACATATTTTTAAGAAAACACATGGAGTCAGCTACTGAAATATCTTTAAGAAAAATCTATAGAGGAAGATTCTCCCTAGATATAAAACTAGAACATCTGCATTTTTCAGAAGTTATTTGTGAGATGTGATATCATTAAAGTTTTCCCAGTTGTGTATGAGTTGAATCTATAAAATAAAGAGTTTGAAAAACATATTATTCTTAGTATTTCCTTGAAGATATGTGTGTGTGTGTGTGTGTGTGAGTGATTTGTGGGTCATTATTTATTTGTTAATGAGTTACCATGTTGTAATCTACTGAAGAATTTAACAAATTATTCATAGCTCCAATTTGCCAAAAAGTAACTTAAGAGGATTATTGTTAAATAGAGCTTTTCAATCACTTCCTGTCTTTACAACAGAAAACACACTTTATCTGAGAAATAATTGAACACATCACTAGAAACCATAACTGATGTTTTTAAAGAATGAGCTCTAAAGATGAATTCTTTTACTCTTTTTGTATTTCTGGGCCCCAGTTTCTTTATAAACCAAATATATGTAAAAACTACTTTCATCACTTGTTTGACAAATATATTTTATTATTTACACTATGAAATATTATTGAACACAGTCTACCATGGGGTGTAATGAAAAAGGAACAGTCTCCCTTAAGGTGGAAAAATTTTCATGATGGTCACTGGATCTATTTTATGCCACTTTGTAATTCTGCCTGGAGACAAAGTAAGGATGGATGGACCATTGGTCACTACATTTTGTTAACAAATTAGAGATTATGAATTGCTCTGACCCAATATGAATTATCTTTCCTCCTAGGTTTTACCTTAACAAAGGATGGAGTGTCAAGTTTATAAATTTGATAAATCTTGTCTTGAAAGCAAATATCTGCCAAGATTTCAAAAATAAATGATGGATATGAATAAGCAACACAAGTGCGCAAAAGTAGATGAAGATTAAAGACGTGTTTGTATGACGGAGAATTTACGTTGAAAAATGTCTTGTTGGCCAAGCGAAAGAGAACCTCACCCTTTTTTCTTCTTTTTCGCAAGAAAGATAATGAGCTAGTAAATGTCCCCGCAGTTCCACAGTGCCAATGTACTGAATTAATTGAAGCTGCTAGTTTGGAAGGACGGTTATTTTACTAGGCAAGTTGGAGAGCTCTATTTTTCATTCTCTTTCCTGTTTTGAAAGAAAACAAGATGAATTGATTGTTGTTCAGTACATTCTAGTTACAGCCTGTTATATTATTAATGACAGGAACACATTAAATCATTTCCTGATTGCATCAGAAGTTAAAAAGAAAGGATAGATTGAGTTGAGTTAACATTATTTTTAAAGTATCATAATGTTCTTGGTCCTTTGAATTGCAGCTTGATTTTACAAAGTGACTTAAGATTGCCTCTTTAGTTAAAAAAAAATTAAGAGGAAGAAGGGGGGGGAAGAGCCTAGTTTCATTAAATCTTTTCTTCATTCAACTATACCCTTTAAAATTGTAAAAATAAAATTCTTTCAAAACATGTTTTGAATATTGAAGATTGTTTCTATTTGTTAAAGATTTAGAACTCTTTTATCATGAGGTCTAGCTTTTTTCCTTGAAAATAAATATAGATAATTCTTAAATTAGGAATCAAACTTCAATGCAGTCATGATTTGCTAAATATAACCTGTTTTTTGGTTTCTAGACAATGATCTACCACTAATCAATCAGAAAACATGTTAAACATCACTGTTTCAAGGTATGATAAGAAAATAGAAAAACAAAGATATTAAAATAAAAATTTCTGGAATCTCAGAAACTGTAGATGTGTCATTTGTATAAAGCACCATTTTTTTATCTTTTGAAAATAAACTTTTACACAAAGCCAGCAGTCTAGATTTTTTTTTTTTTTT
>VBSM01002912.1:7184752-7206119 GCA_008086735.1 Cheirogaleus medius
TAAAAAAAAAAAAATGAATGCATATAAGTTAAAGAGAGAGGTAATTTTATACAACAAAAATAATGATTTTCTAACATATTAAGTTTTTTAATAATGAAATAGATTTTTTAAAAAAAAACTTCTCATTATTAAGTTTATTAAGCAAAGGCCAATTAGAAATATTTTAGCAAAAGAATCAAGGACCTCAGAGAGATCCTTGAGGAAAGAAGGAAAGAGTTCAGTGTCTCCTCCATTAGATTCTATTCTGATCCTAATCTTAATGGGTTCATGGGAAAGGTTCTTGAGTAAAATTTGGAATGGGTAGAATAGTCAAGAAAAAATACCTGTTCTATAAATACTCATGACCAACTAATGAATGATCAAAGAGCAACAGGAAAGTGGACCCACAGAATAAACACCTCACTATCCTTTAAAGAGACAGGTAGGAAAGACAAACTTTATATCGAGTTTAATTAAGAAGCCAGTAAAAGATATGCATTCAGCAGGGACTTTACCGATGAACGTACTAACAAAAGATAAAACTCTTGCCCTCAAAGAAATGACTATGACCCTGAACAGACACAGAAATGCCAGAATTGTCACTATGGCTGAAATTAGCATGTGTCAGCCCAGAGATGATATGTACTGAGACTCTTTCTGCAGAGTGAGTGCAATGGTGTAATAATGGCCAAGAGTTAAGTTACCGAGTTGCTAACACATCCTATCAATTTCTCAGAAAGAAAAGTGAAATCAAAACTTCACTTGTGTTTTCCACTATGTAATTGGTCACTACATCTACAATCGTTGGAAATGAGTAAGTTGTGCTAACCGGACCTTGAGAAAGCATGAAGGTGACATTTTTCTTGGGACACTGTTTGAACTTCCCTCTTCGAGGACAGCCCTCTCCCTCCCACCTTTAGGGTTATAATATTAACCCTTTGCATAGCCCTTCAAATGGAATCCTGTGTCTCTGGCCATAGCATCTGTCCTCTGTATGTCTCACCTCTTGAGATTCAACTCTTTGGAAGGATTTTTGAAGACACCTACTTACCAATGACCTCATACCTTAAGGAAGAACTAAAACACTGCCACCTGCTGACTTTCACACCTGCACTGTTGCATTTGCTAGGACCCCAACTGTAATAATCATAAAACAAGAAAACAGTATCTAGCCTATAGGGGGTTTAGCAATATAGAATTTCAGATTCCTTAAAAGGCTTCTCTTTAAATGGTCAGTACATGTTTCTGAATGGATAAAAATATATAAAAAGAATATAAAAGTTAAAAAAAAATTCAATGGTCAGTACAGCTAGTGTGATAAGCAGTCCCACACCCTTAATGTCAATACTGAAAACAAAGCAAGCAAAACAATACACAGTGTCTTTCGTTTGAAACATCACCATAGGGTATGCAAGAATATTACACTGACCATTTTCCACTTTTCATAATAGCATCACCAGTGGAAGCAAAAGTCTTTATCTGCTAAAATCCTTATTGAAGCACTTGAGGGTAAAATAATGTGATGTCAGGGTTTCACTTTAAAATACTTCAGGATCAGAAACAGTGGGAAAGTAGAGAGAGAGAAATGAAACAAACACGATTCACGTTGGTGATTAAGTTGGGTGATGACAACAGGAACATTCATTACACTGTTCTCTCCACTCTCTGTGTGTTCTCATGCTTCCATAATAAACAATAAAGAAAAACAAACAATAAATAAAATATTAATATTAATCTGTTTCCTCTTTAATTCCCTTTCTTTTAGCTTCCTCATTAGAGTCCTAAGGACAACTTCAGTTCACACAAAAGCGAAAATAAAGACTCAGAAAATCTTTTGGAAAGATTATAACAAAGAAATATTCTTATACTGCTTGCAGGTTCATTTTCAACCCCGAAGACTAGGGAACAATGGAGATGGAGGAGAGAAAGAAACAAAATGGAGGAGAAACTGAGATGAGAGGGCACCAGGTGAAGGAAGTGGAGTCCTCAGAGTGGGAGGGGAAAGGAGAACCTGAACTCAGAATGTTTTGTTTCTTTCAGATAACTGAAAATCAATTTGCTGTGAGAAAACACTGGCACTTAACTTTGCAAATTGTAATGCCACATGAAAAAGACACATTTTAAAGAATATAAAAATTCAAGTGAGAGGCAAATCTTGTACTTCTCACTACACTCATTTCAAATAAGAGAAGTACTAAGTATTTTAAATTCCACTATTAGTATAATGACTGTAAGAAATTGCGTGTGTCACATTTTAAGAGCTAAAGAATCCCAGATACCATTTCGTCTTCAGCTTGACTTTCGGGTAGAACCACCTACAGACTGGCAGTTTGCTGTATTTAAATGTGCTCCTCTACCTTCTTTTACTAAAATAGTTGAAACCTGCATTTAATTAAAGACCATCACATTATAGGAAATATACACTTACAAACAATAGTAAAAAGCAAAACTTGATGGTGTAAATCCAGAACTTGAATAAACAACTAACATAGGAAATTCACATTTTTTAAGTTAGTTTATTTAATTTAATTTCCTGATTTATAAGAGATGTATTGTCATTAGAAGTTATTTTAAAGAAAGAAATCTGAATCAGAGAAAACGAGTTGTTTATTTTTAGGACTTTTGAGCTACAACATATAATAATTAACATTTATTGAGAATTACTTAAATACTTTATGTAGATCATATGCAACCATTTTAACAACTCTGCGAGTAAATGTTATTAAAAATAGGTATTTGCAGATGGAAATTGGGATTCAAAGGATTTGTAAACTTTCCTGAAAACACAAAACCATCAAGTGGTAGAGTTGGTATTACCAGGTTGTATAACTTTGGTGCCTATAAGTGGTCTGCATAACTCTTATAAACTTACAGCCACAGAACTGGACATATTCGCTTTTCTGGACTGATGTACAACTTAGCCAACCAGTTCCCCATGATGTCTTCCTATCCTGGTCCTTCAGGAGAGAGAGATACCGGTGGAGAAATTAGTTAGCTGTCAAGGTAGTGACAGCCTGTAAGTGATGAATGTAGAAAAGGATCATTAGATTTAAGGATAAAATCTAAAAGGAATTCAGCAGAAGAATTACGCTGGGGACTAGCAGGATACTGCTGAGAATATTGACTGGATCAGCTACAAGTATGTTCCCAACAGGGAAGGCACTCAGGTAGTACTTGGGCCAAAGGGATATTGACTCTGAAGTTCAAATGAGGAAAACTTCAGTAGAAGGCTCAGATACTTCTAGAGCTAGAGGCTTGTTTCCTGGTGAGTTTGATTACAGAACTTTTGTCTTGTTCCTCACGGCCATATATGCCTATATAAAAAGTCTATGGAGATTTAATAAACACTGTAGTGTATTCCTTTAAAACAACTTAATCCTTTTTATACAAAATTTGATTTTATACAAATAATTATTTAAAGACAGGTATATTAGTGAAGACCAGGATTCAAATTCATTGATATATTTTACAATTTTACAAAAAATTGCTGGTTCTTTAAGTCATTGGGATAGCACAGGCAGCACCTAGAAAGAGTAGTGTGGTGAGGCGTGAACACATGTTTAATGCAAGCGTGTGGCCTCCCAGCTCAGCTACAGGAAGCACGTGTCAGTGTAAGTCCTCCAAGAAGCAGATGCCAAGACAGGGGCACATGCTGCAAACATTTTCCGGAGGAGGAGCCTGTCAGGACCAAGGGCAGGGAACAGAATAGTCAGGGAGAACTTACAGAGCACCATACAGCCTGGGATCGGTGAGAGGACAAGGAAAGGGGAGAGGATGAGTTACAAAGGGCTTGGGAGCAGCTCAAGGATGTCTCAGCCAGGCCCACGTGGAGTCCTCAAGCTACAGCCACCACCGAGGAGTGTCCTCCTTCACCAGCACCGAGACGCCCAGGTATTGACTGAGAGCCAGAGGATGTCACCTGTGCACAAACAGAGTGGTGACTACGGAGAGCCAGCAGCCAAGACTGTCACCCAACTGTGATATCTAAGTGGGCAACCTGAGTGGCACGTTTTCATGGCCATTTCCAAACGCGGCGTTTATTCCACAAGCATTTATGTTTATATAATCGTGAAAACCAGCTCTGTTGTCAGTGCTCAAGTTGTCCTGACACAATATCGTTCTCTCGTTTTCATGGCTGTGACTAGTTAACGTTTAACTCTCTGTCAGGGAACGTCAGGTGCCATTGATATCAAAGTGACAGGCAAATCAGTCCTTGACATTTTCACGAAGAAAACTGTCATCTCCGTACCCCATGCCTGGACAGGCTTTTGCAGGCACGAAGGCAGAGATCTAGTTTCTCCCTCTTTCTATTCTTTCCATTTTACTCTTTGACAGAAATAAAAATCAGTAAGCCTATGGCAAAAACAACCAAAAAAAAAAAGAAAAGGTAGACTAAAAGAAAATACAAAGCAACCTCCTTTTTAATCTATTTGGCAGCCTGCTTAAATTTGTTGGTTAGAAAAGAGAGATGGGTTTTCTGGTGCTGATTTGAAATGTTGGATGAGGTGGTAATTTAATAGGCTTGGATTTTCATGCCTACAAATTATGTGACTGGACAGCTTTCTTTTTATTTTTTTTTTCACCTGTAAGATGAGCATAAAATATTACCTTATAGGTCTGTTAAGAGGATAAGAAATAATTTATGTAAAATGACCCTGGTATAGAATAACTACTCGATAAACATTCTTACTGCAAAAAGATTATTAATCTTCCAGGAAATAATCTCAACGTTCTGGGAGATTATAAATAGTAAGAAGCTTTATGGACATTATATCTTCCTGAAAAGTTTTCTTCAAAACAAAAAAGGGCAATCTGTATTCTTAGTCCATTTCAATTCTGTTGAATATGAGTGTTTTTATCTTAAAGGCAAAAACAGCAAAAAATGTAAGTGCAAATTGGCATTCCTGAAATTCAGACTTAGGGTTTGCAAACAAGACAGTGGAAATGTGACCATGGCTCCTCCCATTTCCCACTTTAAAAAAAGAAAAATGATCCTCAGTGAATTATGTATAAAATGTTAATAGTAGGAAGGCCCATCGGGCAGTTATATTTTCTTCCAGTTGTCCCTGCCCCACAGTGTTTGGGCTCACGTGGGACCAGCTCTGAAATGAGAATCAGTCCTGATGTTATGATGAAATTCTTGAAACATAAGTCTCGACTTGGAAATCGTGTTTGAAATGAGAAGGTGAACATCATAGCTTCAACGTGCATCACTGTTTTTATCTAATCCTAGACCATGATATAACCAGAGATACTGATACCTGAACGCCAGAAGAATAAATGAGAACTTTATTTAAATTTAGAGAGAATGATTACCACATGCTGGATTCAGCAGAAAAATTTTAAATATGTTCCTCATCTTAATGCTGTATTCAACCTGCGAATTGTAAAGTACCATAAATCCTAAATATAAAACAACTAAACCTACTTATGCTTCTCAGCACCCAGATCACATAACACTGTGCTTGTATACAAGCGTGAAAATGTGTTCTGGGAAGATCAAATTTCCCAGCTAGTTGTCTAAAGGACATTAACCCTCCATTATTTATTAGGTCAATTATAAAAGAAAGTCCTGCATGGTCCCAAAAGAGAAAAAAAAATTGTCATGGTTCCCAGGAAGAAAAAAAAAAAAAAAGCAAGGATTATCCTTGAAAGCAAAGAAGAGAATAGATTTTTTGTCAGTTTTTTTTTTTAACCCAGTTGTCAGAGGAGTTGCTATGGGCAGCAGTAGGGGCCTCGGTTTAAATGTCAGATTTCTCTTCAACTACTGTCTTTTTAGCATTCTTTTTGTTATTGTTCTGTTTTATCCTCCAGATTATTTTTTTCAGAATTTAACTAAGCATCCTTTCTGCTCTATCATTCTTGAAGTTCCCCCTCTTTCTCCCAAAAAGCCCCCCAAAAGTTTTTTCTTTAAAGCAAATAAATCATTGCATTCCATGTTCTCATCATTTCATTGCATCTATATTCATATGGTGTACAGAAGTGAAGGCATTTAAAGCATCCAAAAGGTTATCCACACACCATAGGTTAGAATTAGTCATTATAAATAACAGAATTTATAAATAACAGAATTTAAGCACCTCAAGTCACCTTCATTGTCATTATGTAGAACACTGATGTATGGCATATCTTATATTATATTATTTATTTGATAGAGGGTATGTGTGTGTGTGTATGAATGGAAAATAAGCAAGTGCTCATGAGAAGGCAAATGAGAAAGATAAAAATATCATTCTTAGGGACAAGAGTAATATGGTCTAGTCACAGTGAGTATTTGAACTGATATACTTTACAAACAAGTTTAAAAGAGTTCATATCCGAGGTTAATAAAACTTGAGTTAAGAAACTCAAGTGGCCTAATCTAGCAGGGGGCAAATGACTTGATTCCTTTTTTATTTTTCAGAAAAGGTGGGTTGGCAAATTGATCTTGTTCCTAGGCTTTCATTGTCTAGAAAGCAAAACCTAGCTCAGCTGTCCTGGGCTTCTCCCCTTCCTCCCCTTCCTGGCTGCATGCTCTCCTCCCCTTTGAGAAGTTCCACATTCATATTTTGCATCCTTTTTGCTAGTGTTAACATGCAAATGAGCACCACTGAATGCTGAAGGCTTCATGAATAGCAAAGGCAGGTATGTGGAGGGATTTATCTCTCTGTTGATGCTCTTGTGTCAGGGCTCTCTTGTGAGCCCCCAGCATGGGTGCTGTCATTTGCATACACGAAGGCCAGCTTCCCATTGGAGGGAAAAGGAGAATGCTACATTTCTTTCAACTGGCTGCTTGTGGGCTAATCACTACAGAAAAATCCATGTATTATGTGAACAAATTTGAATAACTCTTCAGAAGGGGGGTGATACAGAATCACTGAGTAATCCATTTAACTTCCCTCCAGACCAGCAACATTGCCCCTTTACTTTCCACTTAAAAAGTCGAATGTCCTCAAATTAAAAGACTTTTAGGTTCAATTGCTAGAGTACAATTTAGACTAGTAACTTGAGATCAGATGGTCCCACAACTTCCAGGAAAATGTTTCACATTTGAGTAACTCCTTAGGAAAAGTAACAATATACTTTTCACATCCCAGAGAGCAGCAGTTAAAATACTATTATCTTAATGCTGCATGTTCTTACTCACATGTGGGTGCTAAAAAACAATTGATCATTGATCTTGTGGAGACAGAGAGTAGAATGATGGTTATCAGAAGCTGTGAAGGGTAGCAGGGAGGTGGGGTAAAGTGGGGATGGTTAATAGGTACAAAAATATAGTTAGACAGATAGAATTAGCAACATGTGATAACACAACAAAATGACTATAATGAATAATAAGTAAGGGTATAATTTAAAATAACCAAAAGAGTGGAATTGGAATGTTCCTAACACAAAGAAATGATAAATGCCTGAGGTGACAGACATCCCAATTACCCTGATTGATTAATTCCACATCGTATGCCTGTAACAAAACATCACATGTACCTATAAATATATATATAACTAATATGTACCCATAGTAATTAAAAATAAAAATAATAAAGTATTGCCTTAATAGTAATAAACTACTATTGCACTGTATTTTAGAAAATAGGCTTTGCAAAGCAAATAACTATGTTTTAATTTCTCCAAGCAGGAATAAATGCAGGAACAATCCAAGGGAGAGAAAGGAACTCAAGAGGAGGGAGGAGGGTCCGTTTGGGTTTCCTTTCCTACTAGAAGGTTGGCCTGGTAGAATATAAATAATTCAAAACTTTGGTTTAAGTATATACTGAAGGTTATGCTATAAACTCTGTATGATAAGATACAGAGAGAAATGAGGCAAGTGTAAAAGAATGAAAGAGAGAAAATATATAAATAAACACAAAAGTATGTGGTGTAAATTACAAAACTTCAGGACTTCTGAGGCGGGCGTGTCTATAAAAGTCTAAGTGGTTAAGTGGCTAAGAAAGGCTTTGGGGAAGTAGTGGGATAAGGTGTAGGTCCCAAAGCTGTGCTGTCCCTGCGGTAGCTGCTAGCTATACATGACTATTTACATTTAATTTAAATTAAATAACATTTAAAAATAACTCCCTCACTCACCACATTTCAAGTTCTTGACACCTCCATGTGACTATGCGGGTGTAGAGCATCCCATCATCACAGAACGTCCTAAAGGATGAGTGTACAAGGGCCAGGTTTGCAAGTTCTAGCAAGAGGACCACACGTGAACACAGAAAAGTGGAAACAGGTTTGACATTGAGTTCTTAGGAAAAGGAAAAACTCGATTGACAGACTAGAAATTTTTATATTGGAAAGTAGAGGTAAAAAAAATACAAGGAGGAAACTATTCCTGAAGACCTTTGAGACCTGGCAGATGTGGTGACAGGAAAGCGATATGGCAAAGGCTGCACTTGGGGGTGCTTGCTCCAATAGCAGCATGACCGGGTCAGGGAGGGAAGTCGGGAGAGGTTTCTGCCCAGGCTGCCCCAGCGATCCCCCTGTACCGTGACGACTGCCAACACCAGGCGAGGGAGGGCAGGATGAGAGATAAAGAATGGATGTTAAAAAACAAGTCTTAAGGTAAATCATTTCTAGAAATTAGGAGTGAGGAAATAGAAAACAAAGGGGAAGGAACTAATGATGACTTTGAGTTTGCTAGTGTCTAGAATCTCCATGCTTCAAGACAGAAATAAGGAATATGACAGTGACTGTCACTCATTCACTCCTTCTTCAGTGTGTCCCCCACATTCACTTTCACACGCTCCAAGAAGATGCTGTGACACCTCCTCGTCTTGCCCCTACACCGCTCTGTCTCCTTCAGCATCAACTGATGATTCTGTCTCACGTCTCCCGAGGAAGCAGAAGCCATCATGTGAGAGCATCTTCCTGCCTGCACAGCCGCCTTCCCCAGCCACACCTCCTCCCTGTCTCCAAACTCAGGGGTACGGACACCCTCACCCACCCGACGCCAGCCCGTGCCCTGTGTTCTAGGGCACCCCTCCTGCTGTCTCAAAGGTCGAACTCGGAAACGACCTCTGCCACCTACTCTGTACGGATTTCCTCCTCTGGCTTCTTTCTCCCAGCACACAGACAATGCACTGGCTTGTGAACTTGACCGCTCTTCCACCTCCTTTGTCCCTCAACCAAATGCTGGATGAGGTTGACCCCTGCCTTCAGGAATCCCGATGACTTTGTTCCCCTTACACACAGCTGGCGGTTGGGGAGTGGCAGGAACCCAGGCCCCAGCCATCTGAGTTTATGAAATTCCTCTGGAAATGAGGATTTGATTTGTGTTGCTCCAATCTCAGTGAATGTCAGACTTTAGTTTTCCTCTCCCTCTGGAATACGTGCCGTGGAGACATACAGGTCAGAATGACTGTTATTGGTTGTAATTATAATAAAGCTGAAACTGAGCACAGAGATAGATGTGGAAAACTACAGAACTGGGAGCTGCGGGAAAATGCAGCTGGAGCCCCCAGTTCTCGACTTTTGCAGTTGCACACACCATTCCATTTTGTTTATGGCTTAAGCCAATCTGAGTTGGAATTTCTACAAGTTGCAACCAAAAGTAAGAAAATTGATACATAGAGTATCTCCAGAATAAGTGTATTATCTGTAATCCATAAATATCACCATCATTCACTCAGCTTCTAGAGCCCAGACCCCAGGAATCGATCTTGAAGTTTCTCTTTTACTCATTGTCTATGTCCAATCAATTAACAAAGCAGTCAAGCCTAACTCCAAAATAAATCCCGTGAACTTTCTGTGATCTCCACCACCACCCTTCTAGCACAAGCCTACATAATTTTTTCACATAGACTATGGGCAGAGCCTCTTAACTAGTCTCCCTGCATAAGCCATTTCCCTCACTCTCCACGTAGCATCCATGATGATCATTTTAGGCATCAAAATTAGATCACAAAACTTTCTTGCTCAGGCTGGGCGCGGCGGCTTACGTGTGTAATCCTAGCACTCTAGGAGGCCGAGGCGGGAGGATCGTTTGAGCTCAGGAGTTCGAGACCAGCCTGAGCAAGAACGAGACTCCCATCTCTACTAAAAAAATAGAAAGAAATTAGATGGACAATTAAAAAATATATATAAAAAACAAAAAATAAAAAAATTAGCCGGGCATGGTGGCACATGCTTGTAGTCCCAGCTACTCGGGAGGCTGAGGCAGGAGGATCGCTTGAGCCCAGGAGTTTGAGGTTGCTGTCAGCTAGGCTGATGCCATGGCACTTTAGCCCAGGGCAATAGAGTGAGACTCTGTCTCAAAAAAAAAATAATAATAATACAAAATTTTCTTGCTCAAAATTCTACAATGGTTTTCAGTTGCACCTGAAATAGAATTCCAGCTTCTCATATTCTATGTGAATTGGCCTCTGTTCACTGTCCAACCTTCTTACATTTTTCTTCTTTTCCACATTCCTCCACCCACATCAACTTCTGTTCTTGGAACACACCGACTCAATCCCATCTTACAGCATTTGTAATCACTTTTCCTTCCACTGAGAATATTCTCCACTCAGATATTCACAGGCTCCTTCTAATCATTCAGGTTTCAATAATTTCATAGAATAGTCTTCTTCAATTTTGAAATCTAACATAGCCTCTCCTACTCACTCTCTATTCCACTACTCCGTTATTGTCTTCATAGCACCTAAACTACCGAAAATTCTCCAGCTTATTGTCTGTATGTTCCAAGAAAGCAATGATCTGCCATTCTTTCCACCACGTGTTCAGTATCTAGTCTTCAGATACAGTAGGAACCCCATAAATGTCTCCTGTATGCTTGACTGAATTCTTAGTAAACAGCCACAACTAAGTAAGTGCTTGAAATCGTAGATGTACTGGTAGGTAGCATAGAATGGTGACAAAAATTCTCATTCCTCTGTAGAGATGGGACTCTTCTGAGCTAGAAATGGAGGAGAGTTGTAGCACAGAAGATCAAATTAGGATTGGGGAAAGCTACCATGCAGCTCTGAGGTTAGGGGAGAAGTGAGGCAGTATCCTTCTACATTTAAGAAAAATGTTGGCAAACATTACACTGATTTCTAAATTTCACTGAAGATAGTAGATTGTTTCACATATAAACCAACATCATGGGGTATCACAGGCCTACATGAAATAAACCAAAGTCTACCTAGTTTCTAGCATCTAGTTTCTTTTAGTCTTTCTAGTATCTTGGAGACAATCTGGTCATGAATCAGGCTCTCATATGTACACTGAAATTCAACTTCTGAGAGGTGCTTCCAATTATACTACACAAAAAGATGAAAATTATCCTAAGTGATTCTTAAAAGAGGTAACATAAATTTGAAGAGATGTAATGGTGAGAAGAACAGGAAAACAAATGACTTCACAAAGAGTTCTATGTGTGTTAAAAGGAAAGGTGTTCATGTCAGGTTTTAAAAAATGCCATTTTATTTGATAAGGAAGACTTTTGGAAGCCTCTTGGAAGGACTGATTCCTACTCTGTGTATTTCAGAAAGTCTCCAAGTTTAAGTGAACGGGTCAGCAAAATGACAAATACTCCCAGGAATCTCACCATATTTGGGGAACATAAATATCTCCTGATGCAAGGAAACTTGAGTCTCTCAGGAATACATTGACCTGCAGTCTTGGATTGATTATGCCACAGAGAAAATCCTGATTCAGGGTTAATAGGCAGACAACAGAATGCTTTCATTCTGAAGGTCCAGGTTAAAAATCAAATAATATTATATTATTACATACGTGTGTGTGCACTTTGGTATTTTTATACAATAACCCATGGTATTAATGCACTTTCTATTAACATTAACCAGTAATATAGCCTTTATTTAATTCCTTTTATTCATAACATAATGGTTATTATGATCCTTAAAATGACTACTGCAAATTATCTACTATTTTCACTCTTCTCTAAACTAAATATAATAGAGACTTCTTTTTTTATTCTCAACTGTCAAGTCTCCTTACCCTAAAAAAGATTGGTGCTATTAAATGGTAATTGCGGTTTCCCCCTTTTTCCTACCTTTACATTTCTCTGTAGCTCTTTCTTTATCCCATTTTCCATTCATTTTCTGTTTTGAAATTTCTTCTTTTCCAAGGCTAAGTCCCACGCTTCCTGAGTCCTAAGTAGCTCTTCCCATATTTTCTTGAACCTCTTCCTTTCAATGATCTCTGTCTTTTCTGGGATACCTATTTCTTATTTACCTGTGTTTTCAAAAGAGCCACAGGCCACTTAGGGGGACTTCCAACCAAACTGATCTCTAAGGGCAGCAAAACACCGTCTGAATAACCAGAAATACTGTGCAAGTGAGCTCGGGTTTCTCTGCGCAACTCCTCATCTGACTGGCAGGATGAAAAGTGGCAACCTTCCACAAAGTAGACAGCACCCTCCAGCGAGTAGGAAAACACTTCTCATCCTTGCCAATCTTTTTCAACAATTTAAGTATCACTTTTTCTATGTTTAAGCACAAATTTCTCAACACAACTACAGATCTTAACATTTTTTTTTCTTTTACCAGTGAGCTAACAGCCCTCACATCACCACTTCTAGTTACTCTAGGCTTCAGTATTTTTTTCATTGCCATTAAAAAGAAAAGCTTACTTTACTGATAATGACTATTCTAGTTTATCATTAACCATATAATATGTTCTTTTTGATACCTTCACTTTACTGATATTGCATACCTGCACCGATGAATTAAAAGTCAGCAAATAGGAAGACCTTTCATAAGACCTTCCCTCGGTTGTCTTTCCGTAACCAGTGATGCTGCTCTTAGTTAACTCCGTGTCTGTTTAATGATTCTGCGTTCTTAATTTCCCCTGTACCTCTTTGACCCTTACTCAAAAGTGGAAAACCCCCACAAAAGCACTCTGCAAACTTCTGTACTCAGTGATCACACATTTCCAGGTCAGATGAGACCCAGAGTTCCTTAAATCACTTAAATTCCCAAAATCACTTCTAAGTTCCGGATCCATGGCTCAGTGCCTGCCGCCTCTCTTCCTCTAGGGCCTCAAAATTACCTGCTCTCTTTTCTCAAGTATGTGATGCTCTTTGAAAGCAGAGACTTGGGAAGATTAGAGTTATCTCTAAGTATATGGAGAACTGGTGTATAGAGAAAAAACTAGATACCATATGAAAAATCGCATAAAAGAGACAGTATCAATGAGTAGAAGTTTCAGAAAGGTAGATTTTGAGTTATTATAGATAAAAACTTTCTGAAATTTTTCTAGATCAATCTAAAAGTGGAATGTTTAATAAGAATTTTCAGAGTATTCTGTACATATTAGGTGCTTAAATATTAGGTGTTGTCAGCAAAATTATGGAATTCATGATTTTTATTGCACTGATAATTTATTTCTAATAAAAGTCGAACTATGTAGTGCTAATAAGACTGACAAAATGACAGTGTTTTTGCTTTATATGTCATATATCAGACAAAATTATGCTTCAAGTGAATTCACAGTGATATTCTCTTCCTTTGCCTTGAGGAAGCAATAATCTCTTAATCAGCATATGAAACAGCACTAATAATAAAGAAAAGAATGATAAATTGAGCATCATTAAAATTGCAATTTTTTTTAAAGAGAAATTCTGTCCATCAAAAGCACCCTTAAGAGAATGAAAGACAAGCAAGCCATGTACTAAAAGAAGATATTAGCAGGCAGGAGGGGGGAAGTAGTGTAGAGTTACATAATGTGTGCCATCCGCACCACCTGGGGATTGGACTCGCCTGAAGCACTGGCATGTGGGGGGGAGGGGCAATGTATGTAACCCAAACAATATTTGTACCCCCATTACAAGATGGAATAAAAATAAAATAAAATAAAATAAAAATTATAATAGTTTGATTACTGGTATTCAATATATTTGTTTTAATCAAAAAAATAAAATAAAATAAAAGAAGATATTTGCAATACATAAATCTGACAAAGGACTCAAGTCCCAAATATACAGGTCAAAATAAAAAGGTAAACTTTTCTCTTTCTAAGACCTACTTAAGACCTTATGGCCCTGAGAATATCTCTAGGATGTATACTTTAGATGCTGAATGGAGGTTTCAGGTAGTGTTCTTTCTGTATAATGAGAACTGAGTAATCATGAAGACCACATTACCAGCAGGGATAAAGGGCACTGTATGATCTTTAGTTTTGAATTCTAGTGAAATATTAGTGTCACTTTTGGTATATGTGTTTGCTATTTTAGATGAGACGATACTTAACAAATAGAATGTTTTTTACATTTCTACTATTGCTGTGACATGGTAGAATTTCAGTGCAGTTTATTCAAGACATTTATTATCAATTCCCTTAAGGTGCTCTTTAACACAATTCAGATACAAGATGTTCAGATGGAATATGGGTAAGCAGAACTATTATTAATAGTTTTGCCTAAATTGCTTTTTTTCTAGTTTCTTGGCATAGTGCTTGTTATGGTAGTTATTACTCTCTAAGTCATACATTCTCAATAACACTCTTCTTTTAGTAGTTACATTTTTTTTTAACTTACCTAAGCTTTCATCTATCATCTTCTGGTAGTGTCAGGCCATTAGTTAAGCAGATAGCTACTGCTTGAATGGTTGCCCTAGCACCAAAGCCCCCACACTGCTCTAACCTAAAGGAGGACTTTCATGTGGTTGATGGGCTGGTACTGCCAAGCTCAAACAGTAAAAGTCCATCCGTACAATTGCTGCCTGGGACTCTATCCTGGGAGGTCCATGGTTGAAGTCCTTCTTTAAGACTAAAGCCCTCTTAAAATTCACAGTACAATTCATGATTTTTCTTATTTTTGTGTAGACCAAATAAGATTTGTAAATTATGGCTGTTCACTACTATATGCTTTATGCCACAAGAAGATAGCTACTATTGTTATTCCCATTTGATAAATAAATGAAGGAAGGAACAGACTGATCTAGTAACTTACCCAAGTGGTGAGTAGTAGAGCCAGGATTTGAGCTTCCTCAGACCACTCTCCTCGTTTTAATTGCTGCTGTTGTTTTTTACTTTTTAGCTTTTTAGTGATCTCAGAAATACCACCTCTTTTTTGCCAAAATTTGGAGCAAATAGAGAAAGATGATTAAATAGTGAAGACAAAACAGAAATCAATTACTGTAAAACCCTGTAATGTTATATCCCACGGTAATGTGAATTCGAACATATCATGATTGGTGCTTGGGTCTCTGCTTTGCCCTAACCTTGTTTCCAGACTGGGATGGTCTAATGTTTGTACCTTCCCTAAGCATGCTGTTAGACAGGGGCTATTACTATTAATTCAAAGATGAGGAGACTCTCAAGTAACTTCACAAGGTTACATTCCCTATAAGAAATTAAGCAGGATTCTGGAATTTGAGCACAGATAAATCTGGATTCGAAGCCCAGGTTCTTTCCAATTTGTACACTATTTCTTTTGGCTCTTTGTATATAATGGATTGCTGCTATTGTAGAACAATGTATTCATACTTTGGTAGGTAGCATGCCATACATTTTATAATTGACTCCTCAGCAAGATGAAATTATCAACAAATTTTAACTATAATTTCCTGCCATAATAAAATTTTACTTATATTCAACTCAGCAGAGTTTAAAGTCAAAGGGTCAATAAGTAATTGGAAAATTGAGGAATTCTTCAGAAGAACTGTCATTTATCTTTATCAGATAACATGTGAAATTCTGTGCTTACATTGACCAGCTAATTGCTGATACTTTCACCAAACATATTTCATTTTAATTTTTAAAAATCTTTGCCAGCAATAAGAAAATTTTACATATTTAATAAGATTAGACAAATTTATCAAAAGGGTCAAAATTGAGGAAAAACGTATTCTTGCCTTATCAAATAGGCCTAGGAATTCTGACTAGAACTTAACTAAGAATAGTTTAGATTCAATTTTGAATTAAAAAGGTTGCTATGCCTCAACAAAAGCCTCTTATTTAATTTTAGTTTGCTCTTGAAATTAGCATTCTAATTAGCTAACTAATTTAGAGAAATCAATAAAGGTAATAATGTCACAATTAATCTGATAACCTCATCAGAATAATTCTTAATATGTGTTCTCAGCCTGAAGAACTGATCTTATGAGACACTGGTAATTGCATTTAAATGATTATTTGTTAATAACTTTCATAGACACTAGTCTTATTTTTGTTTAATCAAAAGTGAGGACCATTAGTTTTTATTCTTCTTTGTACAGCTTTGGAAAAAAACTCCAGTATTACAAATTACTATATATATTACAAAATTATAAAACTACATGCCTGAGGCTCTGCCTCGAGGGGGGATGGGGGGTGCATGGGCAACATACGTAACCATAATATTTGTACCCCAATAATATGCTGAAATAAAAAAAATAAAAATAACTACTATAATGAAATAAATCATACACACACACAAATCAAAGTTCTAGCTTCATCTGGAATGAAAATAAAATAGTATACACTCATTTTGTTCTATAACAGTCTTTGTTCCACCTCCAGCCCTCCGCCGAAAATACACAATTTTAAAAGCAGAGAAGGTGAACAAGGGCTCAGAAGAACTGGGAGAGAATGCTAGAAAGCAGCTGGGACAAAGTCTCAGGCTATAATCCTCTCAGTAAGAAGAATACTTGATGTGCAAGATCAGAGATGTCTTGTTTGGAGCAACAGGGATACAAGGAGGTGGAAGGAGACTTCCCAGATCTAGTTTGCCATAAAATTTTAAGAAGTAGAGAAGATGTCACTGAACAAGGATCCACGTGATCAAGTTAGATTTGCAGAATGTCACTGGCAGTTGGACAGGAAAAAGAAAGACTGCACAGTGAGGGGCGTAAGTGTCAATGCTGAGGAGCTGGGGAGAAATGAAAGTGAAAAGAAGTCACCTACAAATAACCACAGGTAATGGGGAAGTTTCTGCTAGAGGGAGGATAGCCCTGGCCCCATCTCCACAGGGACATTTTTGCAAATGGCTGATACAGAAAGATTTTATCTCATGAGAGTACTAATGAAAAACAAACTTGTGTAAATACTATATGAAGATTTAAAAAATAGAGAAAAGAAACAAGGAGGAAATGCCAAACAAAAGGCACTTATAAAATGTTACCATGTTACTGGAAAATTTTGGTCAATGACACAGCTATATAACTTTAAATAAATTTAAAGTTTATTAAATTTAAATTTAATACCTAAATAAGACAAAGGCACATATCTTTTGGGAAGATATGGAACAATAGTAGGAGATAGAATTATGACATGTCAGAGTCCAGAGAAAAATGGGAAGAAAATAATATTACATAAATGATGGCAAAATTAGAAACATTATGAAGAAAAATAGACACTTCTGAAAATACAGTAGAAAAAACATAATAGCTTTGTTTTTTCCATGTAAACCTAAATCTGCTTTAAAAATGAAATCCTATTAATTAAAAAAATTATTTCTGAAGTATTTACAAAATAATGAATGGAAGATTTGAAAAAAGAATCAAGCAACATGAAATGGGAATGAATTCTCATTAACATAAAAATGATTTTTTAATCTTTATTTTTAAACATTATTCTAGAAGTACTAGCCAACAAATTCAGGGAAAGAAACACATGAGACATAAAAATTGGACAAGGGGGAATAAACTAATCACTAATTGTAGATAATATGATTATTTTCTGGGAAAGACCAGTAAGATCAACTGAAAAACTATTATAAATCTTATTAGAAATTATTATGATAGCTGAATATGAAATTAATAAACAGAAATCAATAGTCTTCATAAAGACAAACAATTTGAAGCTAAAGGAAGAAAATGCCAATTATAATACTATCAAAATGATAAAATATCTAGAAATGAACTTAAGAAATATGCAAGATCTGAATAAAATGATAACATTACAATACCATGTTTCCCTGAAAATAAGACCCATAAAATAAGCCTTAGCAGGATTCCTAAGCATTTGCGTATAAGCCCTACCCTGGAAAATAAGACCTAGTGATGGATGTGGCTATGCAGCGCATCTGCACAACCCATGCATTTCCTTGCAGAGTGGTAAAGAAGACGAGCAGCCCTTCTCATCTGCCCCATGAGAGCTCTATTGCTCGACATGAGAGATTGGGGCCAATGGTTCTAAAGGAAATAGAGTCACAAGAAATTCAGGATGGAATTCAGGGTTTGGAGAGTTATGATGATGTTCCAGAAGAAGATGACTTAACTATATTTGAATAAATGTAGATTGTTGTACCGTACTTAAAAAAAATAACCCATGCCCTGAAAATAAGCCCTAGGGTGTCTTCTTGAGGAAAAATAAATATAAGACCCTGTCTTATTTTTGGGGAAACACGGTATTACTAAGGGACCAAAAAGATGGAAAACCATACCATGTTCTTGGATTGGAACACCTAATATGATAAGGACATCAATTACCCGAATTAATGAATAATATTAATATGACTCCAATAAAAATACCACTTTTAAAAAATCAAACCAAACAGTTCTAAAATATACATATGGAGAGAAAGTAAATATTTATAAAACGTATATATAATCTGTAAGAAGAACAGGATAATGCTAACAGTAAGGGTTGAGGAAAGACTAGCTGTCCAGATACTGAAATCTTTTATAAAACTAGAGTAATCAAAATGTATATTTATGCATGACTAGAATAAAAAGCCAATGAAACAGAGATGGGAAAATCCATAATTAGATCTAATACATACAGGAATTTACGGTGATAAAAATAGTATTTCAAATGAGTATGGGGAAGACGGATTATTTAACAAAAGGGTTTCAGATAACTTGGTAGAAACACAGAAAAAAATAAAGATTCATTTTTAACTCATGTTTTACAAAAAGTAAATTCTAAATAGATCAAAGATTTAAACATAAAGATACCCTAAAAGTACTTAAAGCATAAAATAAATAAGTATATAATGTCAGAGAAAAGAAGTATGTTGCTAAACTCAGAAGTTTAAAAGAAAAAAACAATTTTAACTGCATAAAAACTTAAATTTTCTGCAAATAACAAAAAACCAAAAGACAAATGACAAACAGGAAAAAATTACACCTTACATCATTAACATAGAACAAATGTTCTTATATATGAGAATTTCCAAATCAATTAATGAAACTCAAGCATAACTTGTAAGAGTGAAAATTAATAAAACCCTAAGGATAGAAATTTCACAATCTTTATCAAAATTATAGATGCTCAGGACTTTTGTTTCAGCACTTCTACTAGGACTTTATCCTGCTGACTTGGTAACATATGGAAAAAAATGAGATACATAGGGTATTTATCACAGCACGGTGTTAGCAAAAGATTGTCAAAAAAAAATACAAGGATCTATACAAAATCTCTCTCCTGAAGATTGGTGAAAAACTTGATGACATATTTCTAAAATAGATACTATGCAGATATTTAAAATAGTGATTCAAGAACATATTTTTACCATGAAAAAATTTGTAAGATACCCTAAGTGAAAAAACAACCTGCAGAACAGGTGGAATACCTTGCATATATGTTACTATTACTGATTATATATTGGATACATTTAGACATAATGATATATATTATAATTATATATTATATATATTATAGATACATTATGATATGTAGTAGTACATATGTACATGGATGTATAGGTATATTTGGATACACATACAATATAGCATACACAAAACAACTGGTGTTAGTGGTTACCCTTTGAAAGAAGTATTTTGTACGATTTGTACTACCTGTACCATAAATAATTAAAATTTTTTAAATTAGAAATTTAATGTTTTAATTAAACAAGCATCACTGAAAAAGGACCTCCTCTCTTTAGCCTTCCTTTCTCAGTGTTCCTGTGTGTGAGGGTGAGCAGAGTATATGAAGCTGGTTGGGATGACAAATAGTCTCTCCTAGACGGGAAGAGATCAGATCCAGAAAAAGTAGAGCCATAAAATGTGAAATATTTTCTGGTTCGTGGTCTGCCAATCTGTACATTAAAAGAAAAAAATGAAAGGTGTTCCAGACTCCAAGGCCAGGATAAGACACAGAAAAAGAAAAAGTTGGAAAATTTATGTTTGGCACGGACCCTTTTTTAATTCCTTTGCTTCTTTAGGTTGACACTCTGTGCACATCAGCAAACTCCCCAAACCCAACGGCTATCATTTCCGAAGAGAGCAAGGAGGCGGTCGATCTTTCATTTCAGAACCTCCTAGTGCTCCTAGCATCATGGAGAAAATGACCAGCATTCTCCCCTGCTACTGCAGGCCCACTCTATAGTTTAACAACCAGCATTTAAATTAATATGAAGTGCTAGCTTCTGAAATTATTCTTATGAATCAATAATTAAATGAAGAAAAGTTTTAGCTTCCATAATGCTAGTAATTGTGTTATTCATACCACTCCTAAGGCAGACAGTCAAATAAGAATCTAAACACATATATTTAAAGAATTTGAATCACCCATCTTTCCTCTTTTCTACAGGGCAGTGGAACTAGGGCAACAGACAGGGTTGTCCTGGGGTCATAGCTAAATGTTCTCATGGGACTTGTCAAAGCAGAGCCTAAGACAAGGATGTCAGTACAGGTGGCTTACATAGGAGGTGATCTCAGGAAGCCCAAGTGTGACACAGGGAAAGACAGAAAGTCAATTAAGGGTGCCACAGAGACATCCCACCACAACTGCTACTAAAGTCACAGGTGGACCACTGGGATGTGGTGCATGGTACAAAAAATGTCTGCTCCAGGGTAAAGAAATAGAGTTGAAGACTATAGTTAAAAGGAAAACTAATTGCATAAAAACATTTACATCATACCATATGCTATATCCCTGAAAGTCTTAAGGGATTTCTAAAGTTTCTCATAATGTAGTTGGTCTCAGTCATCTGGCAAGATTTAGTGAGCAGGGCCTGGTGGCCTTGTAGAATGAAGATAATGACCCCTCGTATTTTGGGACATATATGCAAATTCAGACATGTATAGGGTTGATGGGGGTTACCAGTCAAAATTCCCAAGCTAAAATAATTTGACTTGGGAGTATCCACTGAAAAAACTGAAACCAAGTTCAACCTTATTCTGTCAGCTAGTAGCTAGTCTTACTCATGCAATTCCTTAAGGCTAGTGTTTATCATAAGGAGGCAGAGATGGTGCAGAGTCCAGAATTCCTACCCACCTTCCACAGTGGAGCTCTCAGTCCCTGCCAGTGAGGGGCTACATTTCCCACCCCCCATGGGATTGATGCCTCTGAATCCATTGTCCCTCAAGTTCTCTCTCTCCAGAGTCTCCACTGGCCTGGGGTAGGTGCATTTACTCAGTTTTTCAGAGTCTTTTATACATAGACTTTCAAACAGCCCTCTGCTTTCATCTCCACCATCCCCCCATTAGGGTCTCCTTTTTCAGAGGTTCTTGCTGTTGTCAATTCCTGAGACTTTCTGGCATTGCCTAGTGGGAAACAATCATTTCTAAACTTTTTATTTTTTTTTCCAAGGCTTGAA
>VBSM01002912.1:7206219-7271266 GCA_008086735.1 Cheirogaleus medius
TTTTTTTTTTTTTTGTATTTGCAAAGTTACTCAAGGTAGAATATCTAAACCTTACATGATTCATTGAGGTGTCTTTGCTGAAACTAATCACTTTCCAAAGTTATATTTCAACCAGTTGAAAGAAAAGTCATTCATCACTAAGACAGGGAGTCTTGGATGGAATTCCAGACATCTGCAAAGATCCCAGGATCCAGAATGATCTAGTCTCCTCACGAAGCAAAAGGCTGTTAGGGAGAACTGACAAACAGCTGTGGCAGCTCATGCAGGATATAATACAGAGACACAAACCAAAAAATGAGGGCACAGGAAGGAAACCAACACAAGGAAACAGAGTGAGGCATCTGTCAGTGTCATTGATTTACTTGATTGTTACTCACATATAAATTTATAAATATCCATAATGAGGCAGCAAGGGCCACGTGAATCAATTATATCACATTTTATTGCCTGAACGCTACATGCTGGTGGCACATCCAAACAACTCCTCTCCCATCAATGTGCTATTATTGATTTTTGTAGCCTTGCGGCAATTTCCTAAAAGAAAAAAATACCCAAGGAAAGGACTGCATACAGACCAGGTTCCTGCTGTTTGTACCTTAGATTTTCCAAACCAGTGTAAACCCATAAACGAGGCTGGGGATGGGTCTGTCAACGCAGTTTAAATACATATTCTGCTTCAACAAAGAAAACTGTATCCACCTTATAGGAAAATAATGGGAAAAATAATGATTTGTAAAATATTGCTGATGACACTACATCCTGATTGCCGTCTTGTCTACCTCCACAAAAGCCTTCACTTTGGTCAGGTGGAAACAAAAACAAAATATTAAATATGGTAATCTGTCATTTCTTTGGAAAAACACACTCTCAGCACTGGCCATAGTTGCACACACATTTCATTTAGTTACAGGGAGAGGAGGGAAGAGAAAAGGAAGGGATTCTGGCAATGTAAGCGCCACTTACCTCTGCCAAAAGGATGCTGCCATCGTCCAGAGCACAGGGACAGTCTCTTTTCCTTTCATTTGAAGATTTTTTTGAAGTCACTGAACTCAGCAGGTAGGAGATCAGGGCCAAATCCAGGTATAGTAAGAGACAAGTATTTGATCCTTTTTCCTTTAAACATCACCCCGTTTGTCAGGTAACCCAACCAGTAAGAAGCAGAGCTAAGGAACTAGCTGTGACATTTTCACCAGGAAAAGAGCCAGCTTAGGAACTTCAGATACCAACTTGGACCTTTAGCAAAGCTTTTGGCCATTCTATACTTTTAACTCACTGAGAGTCATTCCTTACTTTCACATTTCTGAATTAGAAATTTACTCTCAGCATTTCAACAATTGATTTTAACTTTTTGAAATGAAGGTGAATTGTTTCCCTTAATGTTCACTTCATTTTCAACTTTGCAGCAGGAAAAAAAAAATCTAGTTTAGTCACAAGAAACATTCTGAGTGGGCAAGGAAAGGAAACGTGGAAGGTCAAGAATATATAACGTCATAAGGATGTCTCTCCTTTCCTTTTCTTCCTCAATTCCATACTTAGAAGCATTGCATGGCATCATTTGCATTAATCCAAATTTGTTTTCCTTTTCCTCTCTCCCTCCCTCTTTCCAAGTTCTATTAATAGTTTCCTGACAACAAACCTGGAGAAATTTCTTCCTATTGTGTATCCCGATAAAAAGAAATTTTTCCTCTGTCAGGAGGGTTTTTTTTCCCTCTCCTTATTCACGAAAAGGCGCTGAGTACAGAGGTTGGGTGAGAGGATAGGATGCCAGGGTTTTTGTTTGTCCCTTGCACTGGGAGAGCAGAGTGGTCAATTCTAAAGACAACTCCAAGTATGCAAGACATGACTGCAACCAAGAACGCTGGGGAGAATAGGCCTGGGAGAGGCCACGGGTCAGCATTCACTGTGGCACGTTACCACGTGGCACTAGGGCAGCGATGGTTGAGGGAGTGGCTATACACTGTTTCTAAAGAAATAATACTAATTCCCCATAGATTGCAAGTGGTATGTAGGAGTTTCCTAAGTTGCCAAATGTCAAATGTGGAAAAGTAAAAGTGTTGATGGAGTTGTAGGACTTAGCAAAAAAATATAAAAAACAAAACATTCAGAATAACCCCATCTTAATTCCTGTACTTCCAAAAGGATAAAAACTAACAAAAGCTCAAAGTGCATGAGCACTCTCATCTTCCCACTGGGTACTGCACCTCCTAAGCTGAGGGACGTTGCCTACTTCTTTTTGGAACTTTTTACTCTACGTACAATGTAAAATGTGTTTTCTGTAGTTATTAGAATATCTGACATATAAAAGAACGTCATCAATGTTGGAGAAAAAAAGGAAAAAACGAAAGAGGGAAAAGAAAAATAAAGATGCAAGAAAGACACGAGAGTGGGTACGAAGGTATAAAAGTGGCACAAAAAGATGGTAAGAAGGAACGAAGGAAACAGGAGGGAGGGAGGGAGGGAGGGAGGAAGAAACAGACATTTCTTTTCCTTAACACTTAGCAGCTGGGTCAGTGATAGTTATTGCCTTTTTCACTTCTGTGCAGGCAATGAGGAATTCTAAGGCTTGCTAGAGAAAAACGTGACTATATAGTAGATTATTGCCTCTATAAATCCGTGTTTCCTAACACCACCTGCGCCCTTACCGCTATCACCCTTGTAATGCCCGTGGTCGCTGTCACCTCTCACTTCCTCCAGTATCTGTTTTGTACTTTGTCTTCTTTCCAGCCCACTTTTTACTTCCAACAGCAACTTAATAAGGAAATTGAAGCCATAAAGTGAACTTTCAATGTTCTGTGCTTCTACCTGTAAATCAGTTTACACCCACATCAGTGCTTAACTTATAGGTCCGGAGGATGAGGAGTTTCTCCTACTCAAGTTCAACTTTTCTTTATATTCTCTCGACATCGTCTCTTGCCATGGTCTGGCACATGTCTCCTTTGTCCTCCATCTCCTTCACGTATCTGTATTCACTCCCTTTCTGTTGCATTTTTCTCAAGACTAAAAACATACTGATGTGCTCCATATCCTAAAAAGCCATAATCTCTTCCAAGATTTCATGTCATCTTAGCGTGTCCAATCACGTTTCTTCCTTCCTTAACAAACGTCTCAACAAATAGCCTTTTTTTTTTTTTGAAAATGGCTCTACTTCTTCTTTTACAACCCATTCCTCAACCAGCTTCAATGTAATTTCTGTCCCTCACAATGTTACTGGGTCTCCAGTGACTTTGCAATCACCTCCATGACCTTGAACTTGCAGTTGCCATGTAAAATAGAGTTTGCTTTTGTAAATTATCTCATGAGCTCTCTTTGCTGCATCTCGACACTGGTGATGGTCATTCTCTGTTATAAGCCCCCCACCCCGTTTAGTCCCATTATGCTGCACAGTCCTGGCTTTGTTTTTTGTTTTGTTTTGTTTTCGTGTTTCTCTTTTTAAAATTTTTAATTATTATGGGTACACCATAGTTGTATGCATTTATGGGGTACGTGTGATATTTTGATACAGGCGTAAAACATGAATTAATCAAATGAGGGTAATTGGGGTGTCCATCACCTCAGGCATTTACCATTTCTTTGTGTTAGGAACATTCCAATTCCATTCTTTTATTAATAGTTATTTCAGTTGTTTATTATAGTGACTTTATTGTGCCATCAAATATTGTTCATTATAACTACTTATGTTTTGTTTTTTTTGTTTGTTTTTTGTTTTTTGTTTTTTCCTGCTTTTTTAGAGACAGGATCTAGCATTGCTGCTCAGGCTGAACTTGAACTCCTGAGCTCAAGGGCTCCTCCTGCCTCGGCCTCAGCCGCCCAAATAGCTGGAACGACAGGCGTGCACCACTGCACCCAGTTCCAGATTCTTTTGATGATTTAATGACTGTGCCATCTTTCTCTCCTTCATGAGACTGTCATCCTCTGCCTGCCATCTCAGCGTCAGTGTCCCCGTGTTTTAGCACCATCCTGGTGCTCCTCAGGAGTAACCCCATCCTCTACTAGCATGCTCATGACCTAAAAAGCTGTGTCACCAGTCTACACTTTCCCCATCTCTTTATACATCCAACCTCTCTTTAGTAATTTTTTTTTTACAGTTTCATTTCATTCTTTTTTTTTATTATTTCAGCATATTATGGGGGTACAAATATTATGGTTATGTACATTGCCCATGCTCCTCCTCCCCCCTCGAGGCAGAGCCTCAAGCATGACCATCCCCCAAACGTTGCACATCTCACTCATTATGTTTGTATATACCCATCCCCTCCTCCCCCCCACCACCCGCCCGACACCCGACAAATGTTATTCCTATATGTGCACTTAGGTGTTGATCCGTTAATACCAATTTGCTGGTGAGTACGTGTGGTGCTTGTTTTTCCATTCTTGAGATACTTCACTTAGTAGTATGGGTTCCAGTAGTATTCAGGAATATACAAGAGGCGCTATATCACCATTGTTTCTTAAAGCTGAATAGTACTCCATGGTATACATATACCACATTTTGTTAATCCACTCATGTATTGATGGGCACCTGGGTTGTTTCCACAACTTTGCAATTGTGAACTGTGCTGCTATAAACATTCGAGTGCAGGTGTCTTTTTCATAGAGTGACTTTTGTTCTTTTGGGTAGATGCCCAGTAATGGGATTGCTGGATCAAATGGTAGATCTACTTGTATCACTTTAAGGTATCTCCATATTGCTTTCCACAGAGGCTGAACTAGTTTGCAGTCCCACCAGCAGTGTAGGAGTGTTCCTATCTCTCCGCATCCCTGCCAACATTTGTTGTTTGGGGACTTTTTGATAAGGGCCATTCTCACTGGAGATAAGTGATATCTCATTGCAGTTTTGATTTGCATTTCCCTGATGATTAGAGATGTTGAGCATTTTTTCATGTGTTTGTTGGCCATTATTCTGTCTTCTTTTGAAAAATTTCTGTTCATGTCCTTTGCCCACTTTTCGATAGGGTTGTTTGATTTTTTTCTTGCTGGTTTTCTTGAGTTCTAAATAGATTCTAGTTATCAGCCCTTTGTCGGATGTGTAGCTTGCGAAAATTTTCTCCCATTCTGTGGGTTGTTTGTTTGCTCTCTTGACAGTTTCTTTGGCTGTGCAGAAGCTTTTTAATTTGATCAGGTCCCATTTATTTATTTTTCCAACTTCTCTTTAGTAATTTTCTCAAATGCTAATTTCCAGAACACCAAGATTCAATACAACCCAAACCATACTCACCATCTTTATGAGTCAGGGTCCCCACAGGCAATTGCTGATACACTTGAAATAGGATAATTCAAGGACGGTTAATTTTAAAGGCTACAATTTGCAAAGGTGTCGGTGTAGGAAACCACAAAAGACAGCTGAGTAACCCAGGGCTTGCCACCACAGGCCGAAAGGAATGCGGAAATAAAAGGCTGATGAAAACCAGAAGGAAAAAAATCTATACAGTTATGAGAACATTGATGTCTACTTGGGTCCATGTGAGTCAGCCCTAGGGGACAGAAAGGACAGGAACTAGATCTGAAGGAGCAAACAGTGGAGACCCAGCACCATGCAGCCCTTTTGCTTCTTAACATTTGCCCTGGTCCTCTGTTGAGTGAAAGTGTAAAAACATCAACACGGGATTCCCGGCAGCTAATGCGTAGCTTCAGGGTAGTGTCCACTCAGTCATTACTCCATGTGAATGCTAGAACATTCGATGCAACTAATATTCTTCATATAATGTAGTAAAGAAAGAAAGGATCAAGGAAATAATTACATAAGCAAAAACATAGCTGTTATAGTCCACAACTCTCTTGTTTGCCAGGAGAACAAAGTTTGTAATTCTAACTCCTTCTTCCAACACATATCCCACACTCCTCTTATCCTCTGCCAACACTTTGGCTTCACAAAATTCTTTGCCTAGGAGGAGGGTGATCCAACCCTTATCTCTGTGGGATCTGTGTCTGTGGTGTTATCTTTGTTTTTAGTTAACACTGTTTACAGTGGCTAGAATATTTGTGCAAGGAAATGCTAAGAGACCCTCCAGTGAATCCCCTGGATTCGAAAAATAAATAGTCATCATTTTTCTCCTTGTTTAGTAACAAACCAGTGTGTCTCTAGTTATTGGGATTAATCACCCCCAGCTGTTGGATTATTGACAAAGAATCCAAAATGGCCAGGGAGACTCAGCACTTAATTTTTTTGAAACATCACTGCTTTCTTTAGTGGAAGAAATCCTACCTTGGGTAATAGGATGACCAAATACCCAATCTCAAGATCAAGACAAATGGAAGCAAAAATTATAGCAGGCTATAAAGGATGATGGTGAAAGATGGCTACTCCACCTGTACACCTTGTTTGACATACCTGTATACACTTTCTGTGGGAGAAACAGTACCATATATTAGTTACTTGTTTAAGGCAAATATCACGTTGTATGACAGCCCCACCAGACCCCTGAAATCTCAGAAGGCTTATGTGTCAGATTTCACCAAAATCAAATCTTAGCAGTTTATTTCATTATTCTACCAAGCCAACAATTTCTGTATGGCAGGGAATAGGTAAGACCAGTGAAATCTTTGTTAATGAGCCCATTGCTATGTTTCCTGTGTAATCGTGAATGAACTCCACTTAGAGGCAGCGTAGCACAGGATGCGATGGCATGGATAAGGCGTTCTGGAAGTACATGAATGGTGGCACTACAGAAGGACTGTAGGCAGGGAAGACAGACCCACATTTGCAACTTTGTGTCTCATATCAAAATACAACAGAGAACATCTATCACAGAGTAAGAACACATAGTACAATTTGCCTTGCAGATAGATGTCTACCAGCCTCTGTCCTGATCACCCCTAACCCCCAGTGCTTTCACAGTGGGCACTCGAATGGGTAGACATGCTGGCAGATGTTGGGGCTGAGCATGGGCCCCTTCTCCGCAAAGCTCATCAGGTTACCATCAGTGTTAAAAGTGCAGCCAGTTAATGTCAGCAGTCAGAGACTGACGCTAAAACTCGACATAGTTCCATCCCTTAGAGAGATTAACCAGAAACTTGGGGGCGATGGATTATTTTGGATCTCTTCTGCTCTAAAAAGGGCAGCACTTTATCCTTACTGAGACTGTATGTGTTCTGGGTGTAGATTTGCCTTTCTTTCTGCACTGGCTTGAAAAACACTATTATTCAAAGCCTCACTGAAGGTCTAAATTATCAAACAGAACCCTGCATCATATCTGGATAAGAAGATCTACTTTAATCATACAAGAGATGTGACAATGTGCACATGAGTAGGGAATCTGCCAGCCCTACCATATACTGCTACGTGGAAGTGTGCAGACTAATTGAACATTGGAATTGTTCGATAAGGCACCAATTTGGAAATGTCAGCTTCTGCATTTGGGACACTCTCCTTAACATGAGGCATATGCTTTGAAGTCAGAACTGCTGTATGGTCCTGTGCTACTGATAGAAACAACACATGGATCTGGAATCCAAGAGCTGGAAGCAGAAGCGGCCTTCCTCAACATCATTCTAGAGGACCCACTTAGGAAGTCTGTGCTCTGTAGGTGAAGGAATGCTTCCATCTGTGGACATAGTAGGAACTTTATAAAATCCAAAGCTAGATGCTCCTCTGTTCTATATGCTTACAAGTCATCAAGCAGAAAAACGGGTTACTGTATTGTCAGGGACAATCACAAATCGTCACAAGGAGATAAGGCTGTTGCTACATAATGAGTGGTGAAGAAAATGTTACGACGAAGGGACTCCTTGGATGTGTCCTAGTGCTTCCATGCCTGATAAAAACTATTGCAGCCGCCTGGCAAGGGCATAGTAAGCCAAGTTTTAAATCACTGAGGGGTGAATATCCTAATTGTCCCAGAGTCACAGAATTGTCAGCTGAGCATGGGGGATCTCAATGACCAATAGAGGAGGGATATAATAAATGTCAACTACAGCCTTGGAACACTCTACAGTCACAGGGTTTAGGGATTACAGTTTATCTCATTTTACTCTCTGTTTTGAGGCTTTTTTTGGAAAAAACAAAGGGGAAGGAGGGGGAACTGTGACTTCCTTGAAAAATCAATGAAAGAACAGAGGGACTTTAACATGGACATGGTTAGAGCTGAGCTAAGCAGTGGGCTTTGCACACGTTGCCAGTGCCCTGTCCCCAAACATCCGCACACACTGTCATGGTGTCTTATGGCATGCTTATGCCATTTTTCACCTGCAGGTATTCTCTGGCGTCAGACCCACGTTCAGTTAACACGCTAGGTGTGTGAGGCACTGCGTTCCCGTGTCATGCACCCTCAATAAACCACAAATGGCTGCTGGTTGGTAATCAGCCCACGTCCTTGCCAACGGCTGGGACAACGCTGAGCTCTCCGGTGTCCACTGAGACCACCAGAGACACCGACCCTGGCAGTCTGTAGAGGAAGCGGCTTTTTAATGTGCCTCGCTGTATCTGCGTCAGTATTCACCCTAACTTAGTCACATCTCTAAAGACCCTTTTGCCATGTGAGATGGCACTCTATAGGTTCTGGGGTTAGGACAAGGCATCTTGGGGGCCAATCAATACCCAGCCTATAGCAGCCGTTGGCACTTGTCTGGCTCCTGTCATTTCCTCCCTTACCATGTGTCCTGAAATCAGCTCTCAAACCAACCTGCCACACTTAAATGCTACTCTCCGCGTCCGCACCTGGCATTAGGATGGCTGCAATTATAAATACTTAGTGGTAATTCCTGTTACAAAGCCTCTCTCCCTTCATTCCAGCGTTTTCTGTCAATAATATTGTCTTCTCCTTCCCCTTGTGTACAATTTTCTGAAAGTATTTTTTTTTTTAATTTTACATGCCAGTGTTGACATTTTAAGTATCACATATGAATTTCCAGATCTTTAACAGGGACCACAATGGCACACAGGACTTGTTCCCTGCCTTCTGCTCAGCAGCACACTTCTCTCCCCTGGACATCCTGACTGACTTCGGTTCTGCAAATGCACCAAGCCTTTCCTTCCTGCTTGCGGTGTTTGTTCCTCCTACCGCAAAGCTGTATCCTCCCATTCGTTGCTGAGTTAAGCCCTACTCATTCTTCAGGTCTCATTGTAAATATGCCCCAGAATGATCTTCCTTGACACCCCATCAAAATTAAGCCTCCCAACTATCATAGCTCATAACATCTTATGTTTTCCCTTCTTAGCTCTTATCACAATTTGCAATTATGTATTTATCTGATTGGTTCTGAGCATCTGCTACCATGGTAGCCTCTAAGTTCACAAGTCGAAGATCATATCTGATAAGACCATAAACACAGCACCTCCTATGTCTGGAACATGGGAAGTAATCAATGCATATCTGGTGAATAAATGAATAAAGAAATAAAGAAATGAAGGGAATTTTAAAAGCCACCTTAGTCTTACAAGGCATTGTCTGAGCTAGATATCTCATATAGAAGGAGTGAGCATGCTTTTTATTTTATTTTATCTGTTTTTGTCAGGACTGTGGTGCAGAATATCTTTTTAAATGCAATGCATAAAATATTTAAATTCCACAAATAAGCTTTACTCCTCAATTTTATTCTGCAGGCTATAAATATTTAACACTTTATTCACTTTCATATTTTCTAGCATAAGCTAATTTCTCTTCTCTGCAAACAGATAAGCAGTGTTAGAATCTGTGTAAATAGGTAGCATTAGCATTCGCTGCTCCTAATCTTAGCTAAGCATTGGCATTCATTAAGGCCATTTGTCTTCATTTTGCTTTTCCCCATTTTTTTTCTTTCCCTTGTTTTCATTTCTCTATGCTAATTTTTCTTTAGACTGCTTTTCTTTTCTAGGCAGAGGCAAGAAAGACAGTAACTATCATTATCAATTTAAAGATTGCACAACGCAGACAAAAAATAGTTCGTTTCTCATTTTTTATGATTTTCTTCTATTTTTCTTTCTTCTTTGATTTACAACAAATTTCGTGCATCTATGCTGTCATAACTTCCTCTTCCTTCACACTACCTCCCCACCAATGTTTAGTTAATCTCTTTTCCATGCTCTTCCAAGGACTCACATAGGCATCATCAAAATGTTTTCAACTAAATCAGAAATTCAGTTTATTTTGAACTCATTCATTCAACAAATATTCACTCATTCATTCACTCATCCATTCAAGAAATACTCAAAGTGCCTATTCCCCTAAGCCAAAATTATTTTAGGAGCTGAGTATCCAGCAGGAGGACAGAATGAAGTCCTAGCCTTCATGAAGTTTAGATTTTCTAGCATAAATTAAGAAAAAGGTAGTATAAATTATCATACAAATATAGTATATATGGGCTCTGGAAAAAAAATGAAAGTGGTTAAGTGGAATAGGAATTGTCTTGGGGATCATGAGGATGGTTCCTTTTTTGAACAGAGCAAAGATGTTAATGAAAGGTTACGGTATTATTAGGGGTGTTTTGGAGAACAGAACCAACAGGAGGAGGGGAGGGAGGGGGCAGAGGAGAGGAGAGGAGAAGGGAGAGAAAGAGAGAGAGAGAGAGATTTATTTTAAGGACTTGGCTCTCACTAATATGCTGATAAGTCTGAATCCACAGGGTAGACCAGCAGGCTGGAAATTCCAGCAGGAGTCAACATTGCAGTCTTGAGTTCCAAGGCAGTCTGAAGGCAGAATTCCTTCTTCAGGTGGCCCAGGCCCTTGTTGTAAGACCCTCAGCTGATTGGATAAGGCCCATTCACAATATGGAAAGTAATGTCTTACTCAAAGCCTGATTTAAATGTTAATTACATCTAAAAAACACTTTCACGGCAACATCTAGACACTAGTGTTTGACCAAACAATTGAGCACCATAGCCTAGCCAAGTTGACACATACAATTAACTATCATAGTGACATTTGAGAAAAACCTGGAAAATGTGAGAGAGAGGGCCATGTGCCTACTGGGGGGAGAGGAGGAAAAACATTTTCCAGGCAAGGAAACAGTAAAGCCCTGGGGTAGAGTGTTTGATGAATAGAGAGCAGGCCTATGAAGATGAAGCAAAGGTGTGTGGGTCAGTGTAGGTAGCAGGGGCCAGGGGCGCTAAGGGAAGATAAGGTCTAGATAGTGAGGGATCAGATTGTGAAGGCTTTTATAAGAATGAAGCCAACTTTGGATTTTACCCCGGGTAATGATCAAAGGGGTAGTATGTTTTGACATTGTTTTTAAGGATTATTCTGAATGCTAGGTTGAAAATAGATTACAGAAGAGCAAGGATGGAAGAGGCAGACAAATCAAGAAGAAATAATCCAGGAAGGAGATGATAGTGGTCTTGATGGAGATGTTGAGAACTCTCAGATTCTGAATATACGTATAGGCCTCTCGCTACTCTACCTAGTTCCTGTATTCATATCACAACATTGACTTTGGATAAGAAAGGATACTATTTATTGAAATTCATTAAGTTAATGAGTTTTAGAGATTGGGAATTTAGATAACAAGGGTTACCTCCATTTTGAGGGTAGACCTAATACATTCTTCTAATGGGTCATCTATGGGTAGTAGAGTGGAGACTAGAAGTTGGATTTACTCAGATGCAAATAACTGCAGAGGGAGCAGCTACGTTCAAGATGTTTACTAGATAGTGGAGTGAAAATGTCAGTGGGCAGATCACAAATCAGGAGTTCAGGGGAGAGGTTTGAGCCATAGACACATTATTTGAAATTATTAGTATATAGAGGATGTGGTCTTTTTGAACCATGCCAAATTAGCTACTGAAATATTTCCCCAAATTCCCATCCCTATGTGGCAGGGGTCCCCAACCTATGGTGAGTTATATAATTATTTAATTATATATTACAATGTAATAATAATAGTAATAAAGTGCACAGTAAATGTAACGTGCTTGAATCATCCCAAACCATCCCCCCGCCCCAACCGTGGAAAAACTGGCTTCCACGAAAATGGTCCCTGGTGCCATAAAGGTTGGGGACCACTGCTATATAGTACTGTGTTAAGGTGGGCCACACAAGACATTTGTGCAAGATTCGGCAGACACTAAGTTCTGGAGACCAAGGCACCAGGCGTTGCCATAAGCTTGCATGTCCGTGGCTGATCTGCTGTGTACCCTGATGGCATGCGGCAGTGCCCAGGCATACGATTCCTCTAGCTCCCACCACGTTTATTCCTTCAGCTCCTCCAAGTCCAGGATGCCACACTTTGCCATTTTGTCCAAGTTGGAGGCAGGTTCCAGTTTGTCCCTGTGAAATCCGGCACACCAGACAGAGTTAAATAGGCAAGGAAGACTTTATTGAAGGCTATTCCAATAGGAAAGGGAGACTGAACTCCACTCCCTTGAAACAAAAGGTGAGTTTTTAAAAGGTGGATGAGCTCACAGAAAGCACTGGAGAATGCTGGCAGAGGTTGGTCTACATGATTAGGCCATCTGTATTTGCTAATTGGTACCTGTCCAAGTTAGGCTCCTACACGCCCACAGACCGGGATATAGGAGCACTGTATGTAGATACCAAGAACTGCATTTCAAAGGGATAAGTCCCAGGTCCTTGAGAAGGACAGTCCTGGGTTGTAAAACTGGCCAGAGTCTGGGAGAGGAGTTCTATCTCACAGGGGCAGAGGTAGAGTTTACAAGTGCAAATGTTCAGAAGCGAATACTCTAAGAGAAAGGAGGTCAGGGGCCTCTAGCCAGGAAGATAACTGTCTAAAGTTTCGTCAACCTAAGGGCAAGGTTAAGGCCTGTCTTGGCCAATTTATCAATGTAGAGATCATTAGCGATACTGGCAAGAGCAGTTTTGTAGCTCAAGGCTAAGGACTAATGTGAGTAGTTTCAAGGGAAAAGGAGAAAAGAGGAAATAGGAACAGAATATAAACAATTCTTAAGGAATTTTGCTCTAAAGGAACTAGAGGGATGGACTGGTGGCTGGAGGGTGAAGTAGTGGTCAAGAGAATGTGTTTTAGATGAGAGAAATGACTGCATGTTTGTATGCAGGTGAGACTGCTCCGGCAGAGAAGGGAATATTAATATTAATCATGCAGGCAAGAAAGAGGAGGAATGCTGGGAGGGGTTCTTGCGTGGCCACAAGGAATAAGACCTAGTGTATAATTTGAGGGTCGGCCTGCTATTCGTATTAATAGGAGGGAGGGCATGGTCTTTTAGATTCAGAGGCAAAAAACAGGGAAGACGTATTGGTGGGAACCTGTGGAAAGTCTATTCTGTTTGCTACAATACAGAGCCAGGTTTTCAGTTAAGCATAAGGTTGGGAGAGAAACTGATAAAGGATTCAGAAGTGAGGAGAAGGCATGAAATAGTTGGCCAAGAACAATAAAAGAGAGGCCAGTCTTGGATGGAAACACGGGTTACCTGGGCAACACTAAGGGTCAACTAATGATTAGGTGCCCATGAATTTAAACCAAGACCAGTTAGCAAGACTGTGCATTTTCTCCAGTTAAGTTTTACTGTGCAGGTGCAAAGACTCAGTGGAGACTGAAGTTTGACCAGCACTGGAGGTTTGCCACATGAATATGACAAAAGGAGAACCTTTGAAGATTATATATTTTTGACTACAGGCATCCCCTGGTATTCACAGGGGATTGGTCCCAGGAACCCTGAGGTTACAAAAATCTGTGGACAGTCAAGTCCCTCATATAAACTGGAGTAGTATTTACATATAACCTTCACACATCCTCTTGTGTACTTTAATTATTCTTTATGTTACTTACAATACCTAATACAATGTAAATGCTACGCAAATATAGTCACGTGCAGCATAATGACATCTCTGTCCATGGCAGACTACACATACAAAGATGGTCCCAGAAGATTATAATGGAGCTGAAAATGTCTATCACCAAGTAGCCAAGACTTAGCACAACACATTACTCACGTATAAAAGTATAGCATACACAATTATGCACAGTACATGATATCTGATAATGATAATAAACCACTATGTTACTGGTTTAGATATTTACTACTATACTATACTTTCAATTGCTATTTTAGAGTGTAATTCTTCTTTATATATATATATATAAAAAAATATGTTAACTGTACAACAGCCTCACACGGGTCCTTCAGGAGGCATTTCGGAAGACATTGCTATCATAGGAGATGACATTTCCTCCTGTCCCTGAAAATCTTCCAATGGGACAAGATGTGGAGGTGGAAGACAGTGATATTGATGATTCTGACCCTGTGTGGGCCTAGCCTAATGTACATGTTTTTGTCTTCATTGTTAATAAAAAGTTTAAAAAGTTAAAAATATTTTAAATGGAAAAAAAAATGATAGAATAAGGATATAAAGAAAAATGTACAACATGTTTGTGTTTTAAGCTGTGTTGTCACCAATGAGCCAGAAAGTTTTAAAATATTGAAAAGTGAATGAAGTAAAAAAGCTACAGTGAGCTAAGGTTAATTTATTATTGAAGAAACAAAAATATTTTTTATAAAATATTTATATGCGTACAGTGTTTATGAGTCTACAGTAGTGTGTAGTCATATCCTGGGCCTTGACATTTGCTCACAGCTCCCTCCCTGACCCACCCCAGAGCAGCTCGCAGTCCTGCAAGCTTCATCATGCTAAATTCTCTATTCTGGTGTACCATTTTTTTAAATGTTTTGTATGATACTTTTACCAGAACTTTTCTGTGTTTAGAAATGCTTAGACACACAAATACTTGCCATAATGCTACAATTTCCAGCAGTTTGGTACAGTGACATTCTATACAGGTGTATAGCCTAGGAGCAACAGGCCATCCCACATAGCCTGGGTATGTAGTAGGCTAGACCATCTAGGTTTATAGAAGTCCACTCCACCATGCTCCACAATGACAAAAATCATGTAATGACACATTTCTCAGAACCTATCCCTGTCATTAAGCAATGCATGACTGTAGTTGTTATACTGTATGTTTTTTTTTTCCCCCAAATATTTGCAATCCATGATTAGTTGAATCCACAGATGCACAACACATGGATATGGAGGGCTGACTGGGATACAAAATCAGTGGTTTCTCCATGTCAACATTCATACTGTATATTCTTTTGCTCTTGTTAAGTATTTTATTAACTCGAGTGTATGTGATTCTCTATTTTCAATGAACAGGTATTTACTTAGTGCCAATAATAATAGCTAATATTTACTTGGCAGTTAACTGTGTTCCAGCCACTTTTCTAAGCACTTTACCAGTATTGTTACTCATTTAATCTTAATATCAATGCTGTGATAGAGGTAATATTGTCTCTACTTCCCAGGTGAAGGCACTAAGGCACAAAGAAATTAAGTGGCTTGCCTGAGAAAAAGACAGCAAGTGAATGAGATAGAAATCCAGTATGGCATTTCAGAATCTGGGCATTGCAGTTGTCTATGAATTAAATGGTCTGCCAGCAGTCATGTAGCATAAAAAGTAGATAAAGTTTAATAAACAAATTAGTTAGGAAAACATACACTCGTGAAACAAAGAGTGAGAAAAACAGATTGATATGATGATATTAGCACATGTTTGCAGACTGGAAACTCCTATACGGAGTAGGAGTTGTCAGAATGGTGTTTGCAGCATGGGTAGGGCATGGAGACAAGGAAGGAAAGCACCCAGGTGTTGGGACAGCAGAAGCCAAGTCTGGGACAAAGGCTTGAACTTCGTGCCTAGAGGAAGAGAATAATGGGTGTGGCAGGGGTGAGTAAGATTGGATTTGGATGGGGGCAGTGGGAAATAAATTTGTAAGGTGGGAATTTTGAGGGAATGCCTTAAGATGTATCCAACAGACTTTAATAACTTGATTGGCTGGTGTTGTGAACCCTTCTGCAGGGTCTTGTAGGAGCAAACCACACTGGACACCGTGGGGCAGGGAGGAGTCAGCAGTCACGGGAGTGACAGGGGAGGGGCTGTGGCTGTGACATTCATCTTTCCCCTTCCTTGCCCATTTCTTTACCAATATATAGTAGATGTTTCATAAATGTTAAATAGAAAAACAAATAAATAATAATACGATCTGATTAACTGAATAAGAGATTAAAGAAAATGTGTTCTTAAGCACTTATTTCCTCATTTTATGTTTTTATAGTTGACACATATATATTTATGGGGTACAAAGTGAGGTTTCAATGCCTGTACACATAGCATGATAATAAAATCAGCGTGTTTACTATGTCCATCCCTCCATGGGTAATGTCTGCATTTTAAAATTTTTCATAGACCAAGAAATTATTAATGTTAATGACAAAATGAGAATATAGAAAAGGGAAAGTGATTTCAAAAGAATGAAAGTTTCAGGGTACCAGAGTAAGTATAAATACTGTGCTTATCAGCAATTCACTCAGGCATCAGAGTTGCTCATTAGTTGTGTAGGCGAAGTCACAGCCAGCATCTAAACCTGGTTAAAAAAAAAAAAATCATGATTTCTAGCTGCAAATTTATTGTGCAGCACAGAAAGAACAATGAGGAGAGGTGTGTCTTTCTATTTTTTCCCTGGCCCCTAGGTGGGAAGCCTGAGAGTAATACGATAATAGCAGCAGCTGGGCTTATGAATATCTCCCTCCTACTGAAAGGGGGCTGTTCAGCTAGATGCAAACCTAGTGTGTAATTATATATTTACAAGACATACATAATAATAGCTAAATGATAAACACTAAGGAAGTAAAATGAAAAATAAAGAAAAACTCAGTAGTGAATGCAAAGAGACTAGAAATACTCTGTTGCTCAATGTACCGTGCACAGTCCTTTATGAATAAATTTCATATGTGCAAATGAAGGAAGAGAAGTTAATTTGACAGCTAACAACATGGAGTGGAAAAATTACCCTTTAGAAAACTGTTATGAATTTAGATTTTTCCCCCCAATTTTCCCAAGCTTTGATGGGTGAAATTGTTAGGCTTGGGCTTTTCTCATGTCTAAAAATACATTTTTCATAAGACAACATGAATATTTGAAGAGAAAAGGGGTGTGAAGAAAGCATCAATGATGTAGATGTCCAGGGTAGGCAGAAGAATGACTGATCTTGCCTCTTTTCTGCACCTGGAAAGAAGAACTTGTGATCAACACCCTGTGCACATGATAAACACTTAATTAATATTTTTTGAATTAATTAAGGCAGGTATTCTTTCCTAGGAAAGAAAGATCATACTTTGCAGTGTTTTGATATATTTTTAAGTGTAGAAGGTTTATGGCCACTTATTCTAATTAAACACTAAGCTAGGTTTAGAAAATTATCATGATTTTGAGGGTTGTTTTTTTTTTAAGTTTTAAGTATTTTGCATAGATTTCACTATCATGAGCTGAAGGAGATGGCACTAGTCCCCTTTGCGAACAATGGCTTGGCCCTGTTGCTGTGCTGCTCCTTCCCCTACTCGCACGCAGAGTCACGGTGTTGCAACCCCACTCAGAGGTAACCCTGAAAGGCAGTGGTGAAAAATATTGAGCTACCTGGGGAATTACGGGCTTGGAAAAAAACAAACTGAAAAATTAGTGACAAGGATGTCTGGGGAGTAATTCGTGGAAAAGCAAAATTATTTCAAAGTGTGAAGATACTCATGTCCCAAGTAATGTCCCAAGAAGGCAATCATAACAGAGTAGGTACACGTACCTGGAGCACAGGATAGCCCATCCTAAAGATGTTAGTCTTCTTAGTGCTTCTAAACCCTAAATGTGCAATTGCCTGACAAGGCACAGTAACCAGAAGTTCCAACCACTAAAGACAAAGCTCTAGAAGCAGACCCTAACACAAGGATTAATTTGAAAAATTATTTATTAGGGAGATGTTCCTAGAAAAAACTAGTAGTAGAATAAGTGAACTAGGACTGGCAAGGGATGAAGGCTGAGCAAGGGTATGATGTCAGGCAAAGACCCATGAAGAGAAACTTTTTTATGCCCCAAGAGAGCTCCTTATAAGGATGGGGTATGTTCCATCTTAGACTGGTACCAAACACAGATAAGAGGACATTAGAAATTATTTTAAGCTAGAAATTATAGATGCTCATATGGAAGAATAATATTCAGAAACAAAATAGAATTAAAATTTTCTCACATAAAGCAAAGAGAGATTTTTCAATCTAAAAGGCTCACTAGGCTATAAGAAATTTTAGTGAAATATAAGGCTAAACTTGGACCTAACCTAATAATTTTTTATCTAGATGTTAATATTTTTTAATCTTGGAATCATCCAGGCAGAAGGAACTTAAAAGCTAAAAAGCAATAATACAAAACAGAGAGAGAGAAAGAAAGAACAATCAAAATTGAGAATGAAAAAGGGGATAGAAGATACAAATGAGAGTTTTGGTTTTGTTGAAGCTTTGTTGTTGCTTATTGTTTACGAGAATATAATGCATGGTTGCATAATAACAAACTTAAAAATTCTAATGTAATAAACATTTTGGTAGGAAAAAATAAAAGTTCAAAAATGAATCTATATTTAAACCATAAATAGATCAAAAACAAATCATACAATAAACTGAAATATAATAATATGTATCATAAAAGTTTACCTCCAGATAATGTTCTTAATATAGATAGCAATGTAAACCAGCTCTTTCCAATTTTTGAGTAGCAAAAAATTCCCAAAAAACTCTGGATTCTTCAAAATTAGGTAATAGGGGTTCACGAAACCCCCGATATAACCAGGTCCCCTGGCAGTGTGCGTTGCAAGAGATGGAAGAGACAAAGACACAGATACAAAAAGTAGGGTGAAAGAGTGTGGGGTAGTCAGGGGACCACCAGCATTCCTGCGAGCCAGGTGGTACTGACTGAAGTCTAGCACCCATTTTTATTCTCTTTTTCCTGTTATAGATTACAATGATTTCATGTGAAAGGCTCATGAGTTAGCAGTAAAGCATATAATCAAAACAGGAACAAAGAGACCACTTCTTTCTACTTTATCTAGTTCCTCATTTACTGAGACATGAACTTAGGAGTGAGATAGGAACATTGCCTCAGGCTTAGAATAGCAAACTGCTCTTATCTGCTGGGCTAACATCCTTTGATCATTCTCTCAGCTTTTGGATTACAAACTCGGTCCAGTTTGCAGACATCCATGCTGTAGCACTCAGGTTTCAAGTCAGGGTCCGTTTGCAGACATCCCCGATAGGTGGAATGTCTCCCTCAAGGTCAAGCAGCTTTTGCTCAGTGAAGTGACATGTCCACAGGTGGCTCTTTGGCAAAGTCCTGTCCCACTCCTGAGGTTCGCATGCCTCAATCCTAACCCTCAACAATTATAGAAAAGTGTTCAATTTATTTTATCCCTGAGCTTAATATCACATACACAAACACCAATAACAGCTTAATCTTACCAAAAACACTGTTGATATTCAGGTATGCTTCTTTTCATTGCCATTCTTTTTTTCTAGAAACTCAACCAAAACAGTAAAGGAGAAAATGCCCCCCTTGGCAAAGAGGATACAAGTATCAGAAACAAAGGGGAAAGGTGCACACATAAGCATGTTGTTGCATTATTATTTAATAATAATAATTAAAAATTAAAACTGATCTGAGTATCAAACAATTAATATATTACTTTTTACCTTTATTTTTAAAGGTTTTATTATGGAATATTTCACACATATTTCTTTTATCAATAAAAAAGAATCTAATTTTTTGAAAGTTTATTATTGGAAGTGGAGCCCTTCAAAAAATAGATATATATACAATTGTAGATGCACAGTTACTGACAGCCTACGTGACAGTGTGGAGCCTAACTAATCTATGTGTTGACCTAAACTTGACTGAAGCAGTGGGGATGGGGGCAAATTTATCTCTTGTTCAGTCTTGAACTTCTGTTCTATAAGATATAAGTGTTTGATCATGAACTTTGGCTTTTCTGCATCCTCCAACCTATGTTTGCCAAACATCTTTGCTAAATTTAATACTAATTAGAAGTACAGTAATTTAGCTTTGATTAATTGTACATAATAATAGCTGTGGAATTGAATAAAATGTAACTAATGAGCTACAAATTGATCTATGACATTACAGTAGTTGTGCAGATATTTCCACAGAGCCACGCACAGGACAGCCTGACCCAAAGTGATACGGTAGAGGCTATTATTTTGCGATGTTTCCAAGCTCTGTCTGCCCAAAGCTCCCCTTACATTATCTTTTAAGTATCTTAAGTTCAAATTGAAATATTTCTTATGTGTCATTTAAATCAATTTCTTTGAACTAAATTTATCCAGCTCTTCAAAGAACAGTAATCTGTTAATTAATAAAAAAAAAAGTGAGATGAAATGTTTGTTTGGCATATTACCTGTCCCAAGGTGACAGAATTTTAAACAATGATGAGTTCACTTGTTCATAGAATGAAGTTCAAAAGGCAAAATTTGAGCTAATATATTTGAAAATATAGGGTCCTTTCTGGCCAAATGACCACACATGTACATACATACACACATTATATTAATATAATAGACCCTAGTAAGTTTTTTGTAGAAGACAGTGGAGTGCCCAGTCCAAACCCCGTTTCCTGAATCACACACGCACTTGCACCTCTGTCTGACTCTGCGTCCAGGGAACCCACCACCTTCCCAGCTCAGTATTATTTATAACCTCACGTCTCTTTTCATAGATCACATCCATCCAAAGCCTGCTTGGATTATAAACCAAATGCACACATATTTTTTTTACAATATTTATCTGTGAACGTAAACCTATGCTTTCATTGGAGGACTTACCTAAATTAGTTTGTAAAATTCATATTTTGATATATTTACATAGACTGCACAAATCCACCGCATAGCAAGTGCTCAGATACTTACTGCCATAAAATATTTGCTTAGAAAATATCAGCAGAAATGGAGGAACCGTGCATATTTATAATCCATTGGGGAAGATATTCAAGCACTTATATTTACACTAGAAACGCAAGTGCAAGTTTCAATATTTTCAGAAATATTTTTGTCTGTTTTCAGCTTCTTTGTTAATGAGCAAATAAAGGTTGTGTTATCGGTAGAAAACACCGAGCCTGTATATCACTACAAAGGGGTATTAAGGGAGAAGAGATTGTTATTAAACCTACAAAAAGAGAGAGGAAAAAAAGCTTCTTTTGGAGTTTAAGTTGCTCGACAGAATCCTACTGCTGAGCAAAGCAGAGATTTATTTTAATCATAACTTCAAAAGCTATGACATTTTAGAAGCACATAATTAAAAATTTAGACCGGAAGGAGGGATGGGATAATGGGCTTTATGTATGTTGTGTGTTATAGTAATAGTTCTATATGTAGGGAGGCCTCTAAGTCAGCTAAGTCAGTAATAGTCCCCTAGGTGGGGATGTCCCTTAAATAACACTGCTTTTGTGACCCTGGGCCAGTGACTTCACCTCTGTGTTATTTTGTGTGAAAAGTGGTACACTATATAACAGGTACCTCCTAGCTTCATAGAAGAGCAAATAAGATATTATATATAAAGATCCAAAACAGATTAACTTTCTTCCATTCCATACAGCTAAATTTTCAGATTATCAAATTTCACACTGTGTATCATCTTCCAATTCATTGTTATCATGGTAAGTGTGCAATACACATTTGTTACTAAAATATTATAAAAAATAAAAATTATTGTGGGTCCTAAAGCTCACACCTATTGGGAAAATGTGAGGCTATGTAGATAATTAAAAGAAGACAAAAAGAGAACCATTGTCACAGTATTAGAAAAAGGACTAATTAAATATAGAATTTTCATTAATTTCAGAATTGATTGATCTTACATTTTGTGCCTACGGAAGCAGAATTACATGAAATTTGAGGCACTCAAATGATTATTACAGAAGTTATCTTTTAGTCCTTATGAAACTATACAATAAAATCACAACCATAATAATAGCTACTAGGTATTGAGCTGACACTATGTGCTCTCTAGAAGAAAGACATGCAGTGGGTTGAATGGTGGTACCTTTCCCCCACCCCAGACACAAAAGACATATCTCTCTGGAAACTGTGAATGTAAACTTATTTGGAAGAAGGGTAAAAATATAATGAAGGACCTTGAGATGAGATCATCTTGGATTAGGGAGGGTCCTAAATCCAATGACAGGTGTCCTTATAGGGGAGTAGGCAGAGGGTGATTGGACAGAGACACACAGGATGTCTTCTACAGCGATGTAGATTGGAAGGACGCAGCCCTAAGGAATTGGAGAGTCACCACAAGTTAGAAGAGGCAAGGAAGGATTCTTCCCTAGAGCTTCTGTAGAAAGTGTGGCCCTGCCAACACCTTAAGGCCTTTTTCTTTAAAGCCAATGTTAAACCTTTATTTGAAAGCACCCATTTCTCTTCTAACACCATGGCATTTTTCTTACTGCGTAGTCAGTAAGTGTATGCTAAGCATGCATTAAGGTCATTTAATTCATGTTGTTTTAAGGCAAGAAGTTCCTGAAATGAGTTAAGGAAGAAAGAAACACTAAAGATCTGTTTAGTGAATGAACAAAGCACCATGAGGTCATTCCTAAAGTGTACCTGGCAGTCTCAGAGTCTAGAGAGATGTTGCTGTCTGACTCTGTGCTAGAGGTGCTAGACCTTAGCAGGGCCGTTAAACCATCTACCCATCTCTTACTCAGTTTCTGAAAGGGGCCTCTGGGTTGCTGCATGGTAGTTCCGAAGGACCTGGGAGTTGCCAGATCATCTTTGAGACATCTCTAACTGGCCTCACCAGGAACAAGCTACAGTGTAAAAATAGCTACTGCCAGGGGATATTCCCACGACAAACTCAGACCTGCCAATCAACTCAAGCCGTGGGCATCCACGTCCACTTCCACGAGGTCAACTGTCACAGACTATTTACAAAGATGAGTCTGGAAGTGGTTCCTCTACCCTATCCTCTATATTATTTCTCTTTTCCTATGTCCTCACAATTTATTTTTTAATATCTTTCTTGAGGTATGATTTAAATACAATGAAATTAACCTATTTAAGTGTACTTTTTTGCATTATTGGCAATGTACACAGTTATGTAACCACCACAACAATCAAAATATAGAACATTTTCATCACCACAAAAATGTTTCTTGTACCCTCTGAGGTCAATCCCCTTTCCCACCTCTAGCCTCTGGCATCCACTATCTGCTTTCTGTCACTATAGTTCTATTACATCTTTCCTAAAACTTCATATAAATGGAAGCAGAGAATATGTAGTCTTCTGTGTCTGATTTCTTACATTGAGCACAGTGGGGTTTTTTTACACAAAATACATTTTTAATACTTATATAATATAAAAATACATAAATTATGTACAAACTTCCTTTAACTCTAAAAATGGAGAGGCTAAGAATTATGGTAATATAAATACACACAGCACAAAATACACACGTTTGTGATTTAAAGGTTGGTCAACGTGTTCAGAGCTGTATCCTGTGGTAGTAGTGAACCAACTCTATGCATTTGCCTAAACTCACACAAACGTACACCAAAAAGAACATCTACAAAATGTACATTGTGTCAAAAGTTCCCAATTTATCGAGAGGGAAAAGTGTTCCCTGAGTTAAAAAAACTCGAAAATTCTCAATGGCAACTACTGAATCCAACCTCGTGCCGCGATGATGGCGTCAGGAGAGTTGAGTGCCTGATGCCACCCACGAAGGAGCCACCTGCAGGTCACCTGGCCAGCGGCCGGGAGGCGGGAGCAGCCCCCTCAGCTCGCTGCCCCGCGTTCAGGACGCCCTTGTCCCCTGCTCGTCCCGCCCCACACCCCACAGTCACCTGCCACCCAAGAACAGCCCCCAAACCCGCAGACCCCACCCCTCACAGGGACGGGAGAGAACCATCTCCTCAGAAAGCGCCGGCCTCCAAGTCCCCACAGCAAGTTCCTCAGCAGGACGGCTGCATGCGGGCCCGATGCCAACTCGTGGAGGCCGCTGTGGTGAATTGACACAGCGGAAACGTGGGGTGGCGGGGTGGGGGCGGGGTGCTCCACACCCCAAACCTCAGCAGGGTGGAAAACCCACCACACTAGTCAGCACCAAGGCGGGAAGTGGCCAGCACAGGAAGGCCACAGCCCTTGCACGTGGCTTGCGGGGAGCACGCCCCTGCAGCCCCTGCCGCTGGCCCCTCCCAGCCGCTCCCGATAGGGGTTCACTGCTCGCTCCAGGCCCCTCAACAGCCCCGGGGCTTGCCACCTTGAATGCATACTTTTTGAATCCCACTGCTGATTGGATGTTAACGCTTATTGCTGATTGGATATTAAAGCTTATTGCTGATTGGATGTTAAAGCTTATTGCTGATTGGATGTTAAAGCTTATTGCTGATTAGATGTTAAAGCTTATTGCTTATTGGATGCTTTTTGAATCCTACCAAGGGTATAAAAACTGGAGGAGACCAAAGTAGCGGGTGGCATGCTGAGCGTGTGGGAATAAAATCTATTCTCTGACTCTCCGTATGCTGCTAGGTTCTTTCCCTGGTCAGTGGCTGTAACACTAGCTGTTAACGCTTACTGGAACACCACAACACCCCGGGGCGTCCTGCTGTGAGGCCTCCTCTCCCTGCACCCTGCAGGCAGGCGCCCCAAAACGAGAAAGCGAGAGACCCTGCTTTCCGCCCCCCAAAGCGACTTTCGCCCGCCCTGGAAAACCTGCCCGGCCGGCGCCCCTCAGGCCTCCCCCTCAAGTCACCATGATGGGGGCAGCCAGCAGGTCCCGCCTAGGGGCTCGCGGAGGAGCAGAGGCAGTGCTTCTGGCACATTCCTGGGCTGCTGGGCTGCTCGATCCGCTGCCCGGCTTTGAACAGGCAAAGGAACCAACGGCCGAGGAGTGAGGAAAATTAAAGGCGGGCGACGGGCTGAGGAGCCCTGAAGGGTGTGTGGCGAGGCTGAAGGGCGCAGGCGGACTTTGGGGTGTTCTGTGGGGGTCCCGGACGTGGCTCCTGCGCTGGGTGCGGGGCCCGTGGCGGGGCCCAGGCCTTGCACCCAGGCGGGCGCCGCCCTCACGCAGTCACACAGACCTGCAGAAACGCGCGTCGCCTCGAAAATGCCTTCGAAGCACCCTTGAACTAAGTGTGCCTACTTAGACATATGGCGAATTAAAAAAAAATTAGTATCTAATGTGTCTAGGCTTTAGTTTCAAAATGGAGTCTCGACCGCACAGGCTGAGCCCGATCACATTTAGCTTCATCACCTACCCAAAAAGCTATTGAAATGGCTACAGAAATAGAAAATAGGAGCAAATCTATGGAGAACAGGGAAGAGAGACATAAACAGGCTAGAAACATGGGTGCCTTTCTGTCAAGTTTGAGGTAGATGGTGTTGGATTGGAGGAAATGCCAGCCGCAGCCAGCGAGTTTGAGCATGGTGTTTTTGAAATTCATTCAAAATGCAAAATGTTTTTGCATTGCTCAATAGTTCATTTCTGTTTATTGCTCAATTTCCATTGTATGGCTATACCACAATTTGTTTATCCTTTACCAGTTGATGAACATTTGGACTGCTTTCAGTTTGGATATATTATGAATAACTCTGCACACATTTAATTTTATTTATTTATCTACCTTTTCTTTCTTATTTTCCCTTTTTCTATATCTTTAAGACCATGTTGCTCTTTTCTATCCCAAACTGACCAGAAATAAAGTTCAAGGGACCTAGGGCAGTGGTCCCCAGATAGGGATGATTTCGACTACTAGAAGATAGGTGACAATACCTGAGAACATTTTTTATTTTCGCAACTTAGAAAGGGAGGTTCTCCTGGCGTCTAATGGATAGAACACTGAGATGCGATTAAATATCCTCAATAGACAGGGAAGCCCCCAACAACAAAGAAGTATCCAACCCAAAATGTCAATAGTGGCAAGGTTCAGAAACTACGGTCTACAGAATGATCATATAGAGAAGTACTTTCCATGAAACCTATTGCTACGGTCTGAATGTTGGTGTCCCCTCATAGCACATATGTTGGAACCTAACATCCAATATGATAGTATTAAGAGGTGGGGGTCTTTTGTGAAGTGATTAAGTCAGGAGGGCTCTGCCCTCTGAAAACTTTGTCAAAGAGGTTGAAGGGACCTACCTTTTCCTTTTTCACTGTTCACAGGTGCCATCTGTGAAGCAGAAACCAGCCCACACCACACTCGATCTGAAGGCATCTTGACCTTGGGGTCCCCAACTTCCAGGACTGTGAGCAATAAATTTCTATTGTTTATAAATTACCCATGTAAGATATTTTGTTCTGGCAGCCTGAATAGACTAATACACTATTATGAGGTGGGAATTTTAAATAAAAAATATATTTACATATTTCTGATTTTAAAAAACCCTGAAATTTAAGGAAGAACTTCATTTTTACATAGATAGGCTTTAGGTACATGCACTGATTTCTAGTAAAAATACACAGGGTAATACTTGAATCACTGAAAGGATTAATTTTGTTCAGGGAAACCATGTACCAAAATAACTTAGCTAAAATGTTTACATAGTTAATACGTGTCTGGTAAGACAGCAGTTTATAACTTGAAGATCAAGTGTGTCAGGACTGGACTTCCCAGGGGAAAAATGGCTATTTTGTCACTGGCCCCCACCAGCCATAAAGTAACAGCACTACACTGTTCTTTTTCCTTTCTCAAAGTCTACTCTGATATCCTTAAATCCTTCCACATCATAAGTTTCTGGACATCTCACCAGTTTGCAGCATCAGCAGGGTGAAGACTAGCAAATGAGACAATTTTTACCTTTAAGAGATGGCCACTTCAGACATTGACGGAATCATCTTTAAAATAATCTTATATTGGAAGTACGTTCAAGGAGCACCTGTGTTAAAAAGTTATCTGAACTCAGCACAAAACATTTAATTTACTCAATAGTGTCATTAGTCTTCAAACCTTTTATATGTTATTCTGGAAAAAGCATAGATTTAAGCCAAGCAGGTCTGAATTTTATTCCAAGCTCCAACATATGCATTTTGTACAAACATGGCCAAACGTCTTAACTTCTCTCAGCCTGGGTATCTTCATCTATAAAATGGAGAAAACAACAACTAACTTAGAGTTTGTGTAATGTTTCAATAAGATATTATAGATATCAAGCCTGGCACATCGTGTGCATTTGATAAAGATAGATTTTTCTCGTTGTTTTCAACTGTCAGCTTCAAAATAAGTGTTTTTGAAAAAAATGAACATTATTTTCAAAAACAATACTTATTAAGATTTGTTTATATAAATATTTAAATATGCATATAAAATACCTAATGGGATATAGTGCTTACCAAATATTCATGAAATCTAAGAGTTAGACTGATATATAGCACTAAAGGAAATTTTATAAGGCCCACTAATGGAGCTAAATAATTTGCAAGGGAAAAAAGTTACAAGATCATGCCACTTTAACCTAGTTGCAATTAGGCATATTTTTGAATAAAAAGATCTGATTTGTGATGCTGAAGTAATTTATCAGTCTCTTATTAGTGAAAGTGTTCATAATTCAGAAAGTGTACTTCACCCAAAATGAACTACAAAAAAATAGAATTAACAGTGCTGTTTGACAAAAATACCATCTCTTTTTAAAAATGCATTATTCTCTTATCTCTTCCTATATAATTTTTAAAACTTTAATACCTTTCTTTTGAGCTGTTAAACCATTTTAGACACATTATACTTATAAGATGTTATAGAAAACAAAATCATATTATGATTTTCTAATTTAGAATGTAAATTTAAATCTGTACTCTCAATGGAAGTAGAATACTCCTGTCTCTTTACTAACTCTGCACATAAAAGTGGAAGGAAGGAAGGAAGGAAGGGAGGGAGGGATGGAAGGAGGAAAAAAGGAGAAAAAAAAAAGTGTCCTCTTCACATTGAGCAGCAGCAGTAAAATACTCTGGTGTGGGGGAAACATTTTCCATCCTCTCCTCTGGGGATCTTGATTTTTCTTGGTCTTTGGGATCATGCTTCATGGAAAGTGCTAACGCTCATGACACTAAAGCTTTCAATGATGTATAGAGATCCTGTTCCTCTCTCTTAAGAAGAAAATGGAAACAGATGTCTTTCTTCATGCAAGGATTCCTGAGGGAATTACATCACTAATGAGGAGAGGAGCTGGAAGAAGAAAAAAGGCTATGCCCAGAGGCAAAAATGTGAAGTGAGACTTTTATTTGATGATCTTCTAGAAATGAAGTGCACTGTTGGAGCAATAGAGATAAACAGTCTTCTGTGAAGAATGGCTTTTTCAGACATGTTTTTCAAGTAGCCAATTCCAAGTGTATTTTAGTATGTTTAGTTAAAATAGGACTACTGCTTCTTGATTGGAAAGACAATACTGACTGTCATATGGGGGCATCTTAAAGTATATCCTGAAATCAGTTTAAGGATTTTCTTATCTTACTCCTAATAGCTATGAGACAGTTTCATGTGAAATTGAACTGGGTATTGAAGAAAGATAGAAGAAAGGTGGGGAGAGAGTTTGAGAAAATAGAGAAATGGACAACTAAGCTTAAAGAATGTAAATATATAATCATGCAATTATTTACATTTATTATATTGAAAAAATGTCACTAATGTGATTTACATTAATGCAAATCTAATCCTGTTACTCCTTTGTTCAAACTTTTTCAATTGCTCTCTGTAATAAACTCTGTGCTACAGCATAAAGTATCAGTTCATTGTGTATGTCCTCAACATCCGCCCAACTTCATCTTTTACCACCCCATTCTACCCTAAGTACTCAAGTAATTTAAAATCATCTGTCATTCCCTGAAAAATGTCTTACTTAGCCTGTGTGACTCAGTTTCACATGTTCCCTGAGTCTGCCCAGCTGATTTAAGGTCCTGTTTCCCTGTACAACTTTTCTTACTCTGTATGTAACTCCATTGTACACATCAAAATATTATAATTATCACTATGATTGCTGACTCCTAGATCCCAAATACCCCCTCGTGAGTGTAGAAACTGTCTTTTCATCACTGTGAGCACCTTTTAAATGTTTGTTGTCGGAAAGCTGGGATAAAGAAATACCTGGATGCAGTAATGCATAAATAGACTATGGTTAGAAACAAATACTGAAAAGAGCTGTGAGTCTTGAACAAAAAGTTAAAGTCAGAACAGGATCAACATTGGTTTTTAATCACAATTAAATACATGTAAACTGAACATTTCTAGGTCTCAATCCTATTGATGTAGATGGGAGTCATTTTAACAGTTACACAAATATAGTTCTATAACAATCATGTAAATATTCTACTTTTATCCCCATTTACCCACAAAAATCTCCAGTCTTCTAGAAAATGTGCTCTGTACCATGTCTTAGGCCTCCCCAGGTCAAAGTCTATGTAGACTCACAAACTTACTTTGGCAAAACTTCCCCTGGCTTGCTCCCCTACCCCAGTTTCTCCTTGGCAAAAACTTTTGCTCCTCCACCTGGCTGAAGGTGCCTCATTGCTGTGATTCCTGATGCTGCCTCCCAAGAGAACTCAGTAAGGATGCTGTGTCCCAAAGTTCCCAAAGCCAGCAATGCACAAGAGTCAGGAAGGTACTGGTGAACCTTCCTGCTCCTATATTTATCAATTTTTGTTGCCCAGGTGTTCTAACTTGAACTATTGTGCAGCTTCCTCATCATATTTGAAAAAGTTTTTCATGAAAACAGTGTTTCCATCCATGCCTCCCTCTATAGACGCCAAAGAAAATGCACAAAGGAGCTTGAGAGTGGACCTGACCCTCAGTGACTCCTACATTGCTTTCTGTCCTTTCTCAAAGATCCTGTGAACCAATCTCTCCTTTCCTCCCTCAGCCAAAATTATCAGGCTGTCATGTAAATAGACCACTGATTGCCTATAATCACAAATTCCTCAAATAGACCCAAGGAAATCTGAGTTCTGTCTGGGTTCTTCAAGGATTCAGCCTACAAAAGGATTAGGCTGCTGTCCTAATTTTGGAATATCATTCCTTAAAATGTCAATGCTTCTTTCACACATTCTTGATGTGTGTCACCGAAGAGCAGACGTCTGGAAATGAGAAGATAAGCCAGACGGCACATCCAGAATAGGGAATATCTACAATCATGTAGAATAAAATTTTGTAAAGTTCCCATACACCTAGGAAAATTATGATTATGTTCTAGCCATAACAACAAATCACCACAAAACTTGGTTTTAAATCAATTTAATCAATCGGGGATAGCTTCCCTCAGTGAACACACTTCTGCAATCCAACCACTCAGTGACAGTCCTTCACTTTTGAAAATTGGCCAATTAAGAATAGCCTCGCCCCAGTGAACAAGCGTCTAAAAGCCAATTTATCTACTACACTTTTGCCCAAGTAATCTTGTTTCTATAGCTGATGTCAACCCATCTCTAAAACCTCACCAGCTCCCTGACTCAATATTTCCCAAAAGCCAGTTCACCTTCCTGCTCAGAGGATGTAGCTGGCAAGCACAGCTCTGCCTAACTCAAGAAAGCAGTACCTTGCACACGGGGGCTCCAGATAGTAAACGGTGGTCTCATCCTTTGGATATCACCAAAGTTAAACATGTGCCATAGGTTTGGAAAGCCATCCCAAGGAATTTTAAGTGGGATGGCAACCTCTAAAAGACCAAATTTCACTTAACTTTGGACCTAGCCTTGAAGGACAGCTGTGCCTATTCCCAGACAATGCCTTTTGGAGTCACTTTCTGATTCCGACTCTAACAAGCCTTTTAAACTTGTGCACGTAACTTAAATTTTCTTAGCCTTTCATTCCTCATCTGTAAAATAGGCTTGACACTATCTCTCTTTGTTAATATGATCGCTAAATTACATGATAAAGGTGTTCTAGATGATAAAGCATTCAAATGTTGGTAAGCACTAGTTGTCAATTTGCACAGCCCCATTCACTCTGGGAGCAAAAAAAAAAGGTATAAAGAAAAAATAAATTGTCTTTTCTGCCCTATCTTTTCTTCCCTTCCATGCTTCAGATGCAATAAATGTTATCAATTTCTGGTGAATTCTTCTAGATACATTTCTATACTAACATAAGCAGGTATGTGCATTATTTTTTAAATAGTACATGAATTGCGCACATGTTATACATCCTGTTCTGTGTTTATTTTTTTTTATTTTACCATAGATCTTAAGGTTCATTCTAAAACAGTACAGAGTAGTCCCCCTGTCCCTTATCCACAGTGGATACCTTCCAAGATGTTCAGTGGATGCCTGAAACCTCAGATAGCACCTGACCCTATATATACTGTGTTTTTTCTATCTGATAACCAAGACAGCTACTAAATGTTGGATGGGTAGCATATAGAGTGTAGATACCCTGGACAAAGGGATGGCTCATGTCCCAGGCCATATGAAGCAGGATGGAGCAAGATTTTATCACTCTACTCAGAATGGCATGCAATTTAAACTTATTGTTTATTTCTAGAATTTTCCATTTAACATTTTCAGACCACAGTTGACCACAGCTAACTGAAACCACAGAAAATGAAACCACAGATAAAGGGGGGCTACTGTATTTAGAACTGTTTCGTTATTTTTTAAGAATTGCTTAGCATTCCACATTGTAGTGTTTTATAATTTATTTAATGTATGACCTATATGGGCATGTAGGTGGTTTCCAATCTTTGGCTGCATCAAAATTCTTTTATTAATGAAGTTATACAGATGTATTTGCACACACATTACATGTATAAGCTGTAGGAATAAATTCTCAAAGTAGAATTGCTAGGTAAAAGAATATATGCACCAAATTTTAATAGATACTGTCAAATAGCTCTGTGTAGAGTTTTTTTAATTATTATTATCTCAAAATATTGTGGGGGTACAAATGTTTTTAGTTACATGGATCACTTTTGTAATGCTTGAGTCACAGTTAAAAGTGTGCCTGACACCCAGATGGTGTTCATTGTACCCATTAGGTAGGTTTTCACCTGTCCCCTCCTCCCTCCTGCCCCCTGCTTGATTTCCTTTGAGATTTACCCCCAATTCATAGTCCCATCAATATAAGAGAACAAATCTCCTGCCAGTTTACTTATCAACACTGTTACCAAAACTTTTGTCAATCTAATAGGTAAAAGGGTGATTTTTAAAAATTTCATATTAATCTGTACATTTATTATATGTAAAATTATATTCTTTTCTTTTGTTTAAAAATTATTTTTATTTTTTTCCTGCAAAGTCTAGTCTTATAATTCACTCATGTTGGAATTATGTTTATATAGCCTTATTAATTGATTTGGAGGAGCTTTTTACATATTTTATAATTAAGTCTTCCTCACTTATTTTCCAAATATGTTCCTCTAGCTTGCCATTTGTCTTTTGACTTTATTGTATTTTTCTATTAAAGAGTTCTTATATCTTTTATCAATATTTTATGGCTTTTGAATTTTTTGCACTTGTCTCCTCATCTAAAATAATATTTTTCATAAGCTTTATTCTAATACTTTTATAGTTCCAAGTGATTTTGTCATAAGAATGAAACAGAAATCTAACATTATTTTTCCAATGGCTCTTCAGTTGTCATTTATTCATTATTTTCCACTTATGTGACATTTCACTATGTGAAATTACACTAACTTCTTATAGATATGGATGTCTGTTTCTATTAGGTTCCACTGAATAACATCAGAACCATTTTGTTATGAGTGCAGCAGTTTTATAATATGTTATAATATCAGATAGAGCTAGCCCTTTCAATGGTTTTTTTCTTAATTTTCCTAGAGGTTCTAGTCAACTTTTTATATATGCTGTACATTTTTTGAATCAATTCCTCTAACTATATTTTTAAAAAACCTTATAGATTACTTTATATGTCACTAACAGGTTTGAAAAACTGATCTTCCCACTCAAAGCACAGGCATCTTTCCTTGTTTTTAGGTTTTCTTTTGTTTCTCATTGTAGCAATGATTTTCTTCCTACCTGTATTTTAATATATACATTGTAATGCTACAGATTTTATATATTAATTTCCTGAAATTTCTTATTTCTTATAATACCTCTTAATGTTAAAGCTCTTGGTTTTTCCAGAAATATAGCCATATCTTCTGTAAATAATAATTATGCCACCTTTACATTTAGAGACCCATTGTTGAAGAAATATATCTCATTTGGGAGTAGTGCTAATTTAGAGACATTTCCCACCTGTCCTGGAGGGTGGTGGTAGAAGAGTGAGTCTCTGTGTTTGCAGGTGCCACCTCTTTCCTACACATCCTAATCCTACCTTAAGAGGTCTTTTACCTGCACAAAAAATGCACTTATGAAATAAGATTCAGACAATTATGCTTTGAGTAAAAGTCCTTGTACTATGTCAACAAAAACACTATTTGAGGCCACTTCTCTAGATATGGAAAAATTTATCATTCTGAGACCAGAGAACTTTCATAAAGATATCTTTTCCTTTGTGAGGAAACATGCACAAAATAGCAAAATTTTTACTTATGAACACATGTGATGACATCAGAGAAATCTACAAAATTGCTAGTGGATTTGACCATCTGGGGCACAGAAAGGCTGGCAGAAGCTGAGGGACAATGTGCCTCAGGGTTGTATCTGAGCCTGGCTTTATTTTAACATGGTGTGTTTGTTTGGGGAGGGCTAGAGAACTCTGGTGGAGATTATCAAAGCAGAGCAACAAGTCATCAGTCACAATCATTCTATATATTTTCCCTTTGAATTTCCTACCAGACAATAGAACCAAATGTTCCATTTCTTTTGTTCCTCTCATATTTCAGTCCTAGACACATACCTGATGCTCAACAAATGATTACAGATTAAGCAGTCATGACTGGTTACCTGTTTCTCAAAAATACATGCAGTTGACCCTTCAACAACAGAAGGATCATGGGTACTGAACCTCCACTCAGTCAAAAATCTACATGTGACTCTTGACTGCTGAAAAACTTGACTACTGATAGCCTACTGTTCCCTGAAAGCCTTACTGATAACATAAGCAGTTGATTAACACACATTTTGTATGTTACATGTAGTATGTATGTACTGTATTCTTACAATACAGTAAGCTAGAGAAAATAAATGTTATTAAGAGAATCATGAGGAAAAGAAAATATGTTTCTTATTCAATAAGCGGAAGTAGATCATCAAAAATGTGTTTATCTTCATCATCTTCACACTGAGTAAGTAGTCTGGGAGGAAGAGGAAGAGCAAGGGTTGGTCTTTCTGTCTCAGAGGTGGGAGAAAATGTGCATATAAATGGGCCGTCACAGTTCCAACCTGTGTTGTTCAAGGGTGAACTGCATACATGTATGAATGTATATATATTGGAGTTAAGGAGAAGGATGTAGAACCATGTAAGATATTATTTCACTCCACACATTCCTTTTTTGATCATGGAGATAAAACCCAATTGATTTGGCTAAACAGGTTAGTGGCAGCATGAAAATTAGAATCCCAGCATTAATCGTTCAATCTCTATCATCAAGTCATTATAATATCATATAATTTGGTTTATCAAAAGGATTTTTTTAAATCTCTAATTCATTTTAAAGTATCTAATATTTCTAAGGTACTCACTTAAATTTCCTAAACTAAGCTATATGTAAGTGGAGATAATGTTTCATGATCAAAATTTATGTATTTGTAGAACTTAGCTTTATAATTTTTAAAAATAGAATGTATTTATAACATGCTATTATTTTGCCTTTCTTAGAAACATGTCTCACTCTGTTGCCCAGGCTGGAGAGCAGTGGTGGCATCATAGCTCACTGCAGGCTTGAACTCCTGAGCTCAAGGGATCTTCCCGCCTCAGTCTCCCAAAGGTCTGGGGTTACAGGCATGGGCCACCACACTCAGCCCTGACTTATGCTATTTTTGAATTGATTACCTAAAGCCAAATATAAAGCTGGCAAACAATATTATAAAATCAAAAGTGTACATAAAATTAAAGAAACATAAAGATAGTAAAGATGTCTGCTCAGGATGCATTTGAGACAACTAAAGAAAGGAATTGGTTCTCTCTCCTAGTGCAGTTTGAAAAACAGTTACTCGTACACCTGTCTCTTATTTTATCCTCATAACCACAAGGCAAAACTCAACAGGATATGGTTTTTCTGATTGTTCTCTGCTTTGTAAAGTCTCACGGCTTTTGTTCATATAAAAGCCACGGGGCCCTGAAACACCAGCATCAGGAATAGGAAGATGCTCTGTGAAAATACTCTGTAACATTCCCAAGAAAGTGCAAGAATATCTGTAATGCAGGAAAAAAATGTTTTATCTCTACAGCTGACTGATTTAGTTGGGCATTTAGGTGGCCTTGGGTTAAAAGAAAATAGATTGAAAAAAAAGAATATGCTGTAGATTTTAATTATTTCTCTGCCAACCACACACCATGAACAGGAACTATAAAAGTTTATCATCTGATAAATTTTCCCCTTTCATTGAAGTGTAAGCCCAGCTTTAACAGCAAATGTGTTCTAAGCTATTGGCTCCAAACTGTGAAAAAGCAAAGAAAGTTCAGGCAGAGGCACAATTTTTTGTACATGGGGCAGCCTCTATGTTCCAGCAACTTTGCATTTGCAAAGGGCCACCCTCAAGTGGCTGGCAATGCTTAATATATGCAGACTGGAACATCCATAACTCCTCTCGTGATGTTTCCTGTAACAAGGTTGAAGTTTCCTCTATAAGTGCAAGGTCTGAGAAAATGAAAATTAGCCTTAAAACTCAGGGCACAAGCAAATCCAAACTTCACTTAACATGGCACTAGTCAGAATAAGCTGTTCTGTTTTCCTTTTCCATTCATGGTGATAGTTGTATAGATTCATTAACATGTCACAATACGCACTTAGAGAGCTATATGCCAAGGTTAGCAATTCATTCAGTCACTCTGCAAACTTTTTTGGAAACCTATTATGATACAAGGCGGAATAATATGAACTAGGAAAACTATGCTGGTGATATGCTCTAAGAAAGGTAGTCCTCAAGAATATTTAATTCCATATGGTTAACAATTAACATATGTCAATTGTTCACCAACCTAATCAAATACAGGTTGATGTTACACTTAAAAAGAGTTAATAATAATAATAATAATCACAATTACCACCATTTATTGAGTGATCACCATAAGCCAATTGTTGGACTAAGATATTTGTGTGTGTATACATGGATATATTCTACTTCAATCTGATGTAATTTCACTCTGCTCCCATAGTAAACTATATAACTCCATGATAGCACCCCAAGTTCCTCTTCTGACAAGATTAACATATCCTTGATATAATCTTATCCTGTGACATGTCCTCTAATACCTCCTGAACACTCAAACAGTCACACAGATAATTCCTATTTGTTCTCCCACATCACCCATGAAGGGGGAACTCAACACTGCCACTTGTAGCCAGAGGATCCCCCACCAGCTGCCCCAGTACCTGGCCTTGCTACCTACACTCTCACCTCCCACGGAGACAGAGCAGGAATGACCAGGAAGTGAAGGTTGTGATGAGAACTCGAAGTTGCACCCAGGTACAGACCTCTACATGCCACCCACTTAAATTGAGAAAGGGATATTTATATTATGCTTAAATAACAAGAAAGAGATGGGAGAGGATGTGTGAGCAGGAAAAAAAAAAGGAAGGCGTCATGCAGAGATACAGATCAGATTCCAAAGCATTGCAGTCCTGTGATGACAAAGCACTTGGTCTGTCCCGTGGCTTGCCCCACTAGATACTACAGCAATCCCCTGCCAGGGCGTTGCCACCTGTACTGATCCTGTGTCTTTTCTCATGTAAGTCAGGGATTTAGCCACTGCTGACTGAAATCCAGAGTCTGGACACCATCTGAGCCACCTCCTCTCACTGTCTTCAGAGCCACACCTGCGGTGTCTGATGGCACAGAAACTAGGGAATCAGTGCCACTGCTCATGGGGTACATATCCCAGCTCTGATGGGATGGAGGTGTGGGGGGACTGGTTAAATAGTGTGCTCTGGGGAAAATCACAGATATCTGTCAGAAAACAGTTACTACACTTTCTTGAGAAGAAAATGAAAGATCATTTGGAACCATGAACAAAGCTGTGAGAATGGTCTTATCAGAACAGATATAGAAAATAATAGAAAATAGGGGGTGGGCAAGGGGGGAACCCCCTTTCCCTTTGAGAGTGTAAGAGTATGACTGAGGGCTTCCCAAGGCTGTGAAGACATTTGACCCTGAGTAGCAGTCAACTGTTCACCTGCTATCACTTAGCCTGTTTGCAGCTCTCAAAATGTAGGGAAGTGGTTTACAAACTGTACCCCCAAAGAGCTGTGAGGCTCCAACATTGTGCCTCAAAGACCCGCCACCAGGCATTTGTCAGGATAAGGTACTGCGACAGGGAGTCTTTGAGCTTTCTGTTCCTGTTCCCAACAGAGCAGCTCCACTCTGTATTGGGATTTCACATTTGGAAAACATGGTTCAACTGTTTAAGAATTTTCGAAAACCGTTGGCTTAGGGACAATGTCATCAGAAAGGTTTTTGGAAATGAATATGTAAATCCCTTCACACACATCTTGTTAACATGTTCTGCATATCATTTAGTACAGTGAGTCACTGCAGCAATTCCCAAATCTTATTTATAAATCTCATGACAGCTGTAGTTTTGTAGAAGTTATATAAACTTATCTGTTGGGGGAGGGGGGAGAAAACAAGTTCTCCTCAGACATCGTGAAATGTGGGGATTCTCCATTTTACAACAAAAATGGGAGGCAGGGAGGGGTGAGGGAAGGTGGGGGAGGGTTCAAATGTTTAATGGCAGCCAGTGAGGATTTGCTTTAGCGCATAAACATAAATTGTGAGTCCACGTGAAAAACTCTAAAAAGAGTAAAAGAGTTAATGTCTGAGCTGAGAGTAAAGGGGGACTCTCCCAAGAATAGAATTGTGAAGAACTAAATTGTGAATAAATTCATGTTGCTTTGGGGTAAAAAAGAGAGAATCTTCCATGGCAACACTGATGCGCAGGCGCAGGAGCTGGGTTCCCGCAGGATTTACCTCAGTAGAGAGGTTTCCTGTAAAGCGGAACGTTCACGTGCGGACCGCCAGGGTCTCGCGAGAATCCCGGAGCATAAAACGTCACAGAGCGCGAAGTGCAGTCTGGGAAGTGGAGATTCAGGCAGAATTCCAGAGATCCAGTAAGTTCTGCGGAGAGGCGGGAGTTTATCACTTCTCTGCCTGTGAGGTACTGAGCTCTTGTCTGTCTGCTTTTGGTCCCTCACAAACTGTCGACGGCAGCACCCGTTACTTCAGAGTGTTTTCTCATGGCTTCCTGTCCCACTTTTCTGAATGCCTTTTTCAACTTCTGCTTCTGCTACCTAATAATGCCTTGGCCCGTATTTCCTGTTGAAATTCACAAGAGGAAGAGTCTAACTTGCCCAGCTAGGACTTGGGGCGGAGTTTCCACCTGTCGAGTCACCTCACAGGGGAGCCCACAGGTTGGTCCGTGCCCGCCTGGTCTGGGCAGCTGTCTGTGAGGAACAGAGGAGTCACACGTGCACAGACCACGGTCCCCCTATCTCTGGAATCACCTAAGTGACCTCCTCCCTTGGCAGGGGCTGGGGATGAGGCAGTTTCCCTCGGACAGACCCATGTCAGGGGCAGCCTGTCTAGTGGAGCAGTGGTGGGAAATAGGGTTCAAGAGGGCAGGGGAGGGGGAAAGGCACCAGACCCAGGGTGCTACGTGGGAGGGTACAGCCACTAGGCACCACAGGGCCTACACTGAGGTCAGAGAAGGAATCCATGTGCTCTGGGAAACACTTAGATGGAAAGTCCTGAATTGGTGACAAATGTGGCCATAAAGTCAGCTCATTAGCTGATAGAAAAATAGATGCCTGATAGACAGGTAGATAGACAAGCACAAAACAAAGATTTCATATTGGACTTAAGAAACAGCTAAATCCCTTTACCCTCATCATGTGTGATGAGGAGGTGAGCCTCCAATAGCGGGGCCTGGTTAATTTAGCACTGGGGCTGAGTAAAGCTTACATCCATCAGGCATATACTAAATGAGAAAATAAATAAGGGAAACAGAGAAATGCATGTTAAAACATCAGCTTTTCAATGAAAGAAGATTTTGATAACAATAAACAAATCAATTTGTATAACTTTTAAATTAAATCTGTTATATTAAGTAGAAAAAGGAATAGTTTAGAAAATGAAGAAATATACAAATAGATAAAAAGTATATTTTCTTCACAAGCAAAATGTATTCGTACTTTTGGAAGGAACTGCCAGTTGATTCTTAATATCCACTCCCCTCTTTTGCTTTAGTGGCAAGAATTTAATTTTGGATGAACATGCTGCCACCAAACTATAAGATTACAGTTAGTATGGTCTTATGACCAGATTTTAGTAATAATATATAGATGAAAAGAAGTATTGTGTCCAACTTTCAGGGAAGTGTTCTTACTGGAAATTCGTGGCCTCCTTCTTGTTTTCCCCTTCTTGTTGCACAGGCGTAACCATACTCACCAACTGTGCCAGTGGACCCCGAGACCATCCTCAGGTTTGGTGATTAACTAGCAGGACTCACAAGACCCAGGAAAGCTGTCATAGTGTGGTTTATTACAGCCAAAGGATACAAATTAGAACCAGCAAAGAACAGAGATGGATAGGGTGAGTCAGGGAGCTACAGGGACCAGGTAGTTTGCTGTGGTCATTTTTAAAGAGTGCAAATCCCGATCATGAGGACTCTGCCCTCATGACATAATGACTTCCCAAAGCCCCCACTTCCCAACACCGTCACCTTGGGGGTTAAGATCTCATATAGGAATTTGGGAGTAATGCAAATATTTATACACAGCACTCACCTTAAAGATTGCAGATGAACAATACAGAGGGGATTTTTCTTCTACAGAGCCATAGGGCAGGGAGTGGCATGCTGTGCAAAGCAGAGAGGAAGTGGGTAGCTCTTGGAAGAAATATTAAAGTATTAATGCTTCAAGCCTGAGGTAAGCTACTTGGAAACTATAAAATGGATTTGTTCAATCACTTGGAAAAGAAACACATTTCTCTAGAATTGCTTTCAGGGAAAACATGGTGTTCTTTGGCTGACCCTTTGGGGTAGAAGCTTAGACCCTGGGGCACCTACATGTAGGCAGACTGCCTGAGACAGGGGAAACATTTGTTGTTCCAGGGAAGGAAGGTGACAGAAGAAAGTGTGGCAAGTGGCTCCATGAGATGATTAAAGACCACAAGCTTCAAAATGAGATACCACACACACACACTTTCATGTAGGTTGCTAAACTCACAACATGCTCAAAGTTAACAGCTTGTTCTCTAAGGACACAGAAGGGTAGTGCTCCGTATGCACATCATATTGACATGGGGTGCCAAGGCAGGCAGGCCCTGAGTGGGATGGAATAGGGGCAAAGAGACACGTAGGGAAGTACTTTGCAGAAGCTGGAGGAAAAGCTCCGTACTTCCACAGGCCTAGAGCCAATGTCCAATTCTACCACGGGTGGGAGGGGAGGAATTTGCAGTGGCTGCCAGACAACACCTGGGTCCCACCAGCATCAGCAACATGGCAGTGGGGACCATCTCCTGTGTCCATCACTGAGACTTGTGGTTCATGTTAGCGTCCACACCCATTGATGCGACCCACATCCCATTTGAATCCTGTTTGCTTTGGTTTCAGTAAGCTTTTCTACCACTTTTGGTATTATCTTTTTAATCCTTTACAGCATAGAATACCCTTTGTCTTATGAAAGAACATTCATTTTTTTTTCTTTTTTTTTAAACACACAGAAGTTAGACACACAAGAATATTCATTTTTATCATGTTCACAACGACCAAATAGACTGCAAGGACCTGGGGAGTACACTATTTTCATTATTGTTGGTAATTGTTATAGTCAATTTAATTTAAAAGATGTTTGTGTATAGAGTTGTTTTTGTACATGATATACAAACACTGGAACTGATTAAATGACAAAGTTATTTGGGGATCACGTGTATAACAGCCAGTTTATGTTCTCCTGATCACTCTATTTAAATTGCAGCTCCCTAATTTCCAGCTCCTACTCTGTCATTCTCTGTCTCTTTTCCTTCTTTTTTCTCCATAGCACTTACGATAAATGACATTCGATCTGTTTTACTGATTTTTTTGTGCATTGTCTGTCTCCAACAGATATAGGCTCCATTTCAGGCACAAAATTTTGCCTATTTTTCACTATTATATCTCCAGTGTTCAGAACAATGCCTTGTATGTAGTATTTGTTCAAAAATATTTGATGAGTGAATGAATATTTGCTAAGTATTATTTTCTAGTTAATATATGATATAGAAAGTTAAAAAGAAGAAACTCTGAAAATACAAAAGAAATTTTAAGATTCCATGTCAGCAAAAGATCATTTTAACAAATATGTGCCAGACAGAGTTATGATCAATGGGTAGAAAACTTATAGAATAGCATCATTGTCCCCACTTATCTTTAGAGATAGAAAAATGCTGAACTTCTCCAATGCTGAAACAAATTTAGGGCACAAGAGAACTTGGCAAAAACATTCTGCAAATTCTTTTCTTATAAATAGTGCAAAGAAATGGAGCTTTAAAAGTCTTTTTTTAAATCACAAAAAAATGAGTTACAAAGGGTTGAAAATAGTGTCACTGTTTTTAAAATATATTTAGAAAGCTGATTCTTTCACATAAATTACATAGTAAGTGGAATGACTGTGCAAGTTCTAACACAATTCTAAAAACAATGTCCATATTGTTCTTCAAGAAACAAGTACAATCTCATTCAAATGACAGAATTTTATGCAAACTGAATACTTTAACAAAAAAATAAAAATACACTTTTTTTGCCAGGACACTTGTCTGGCATGTCTAAAAACACTTTGTGAAATAATAGGACAAGATGACATAATCAACTGCTTCTGAAGTTAACATTTATGTCTAAAACACTATAATATTGTTTCCTTTATTTAGAAAACTAAAATGCAGCAGTATTTTTTGAACTTTTATTCCTGCATCTTTAAAAAATTGTTTTACATGATAATAACAACACTCTACCAAGACACAAATTATTATTACTACCATCAGTTTCCCATGCTAATACAGATAAAATAATGAAATACAGCCTTTCAAATTTGTAGCATCAATTATTAATATTATTTGCTCAGTATTTTTAAATGTCCTTAGAGTTGTGTAACAGATATTTTTCAAATCATTTTCATAATCTCTTATTTTGTTCCTGGGCTTGAATAGCCTAATACATAGGCAAAGTAGAGAAGTTGCTTAAGTGCCTGTGATTTGAAAATTGTCAAAATTGCTCGGTAATCCCCACCTATACAGAAAATCTTATCTGTTAGCCAAAGCTCTTTCAATTGCAAGGCCCAGAAACTCAACTCAAACCAACAGGTAAAAAACCAAGGTTTATTGTCTCACATTAACCAGGATGTCCTGTGAAGCAGTAGTTTTAATACTGCTGTTTTCTAAGGACTTAATGCCATAAACAAGTCATAATGCCTCTCTTTCTCTCTCCCTCCCCTCCCCCGTTTGTGTGTGTGTGTGTGTGTGTGTGTGTGTGTGTGTAATCATTCCCCCCTTAGACCCTCTTCTCTCTCGCTTCCTTTCTTCCTCCCTATATGCCTTGCTCCCTCCATATCCTAACAACATTTCAAATCTCAGGGAAAAATAAAATACTTTCAGGTTCATTAAAGGTGTGAATTAAAACATGCTGCTACCTTTCTCCCTTAAGAGCAACCCAGGATGAAATATAGAGAGAAATAAGAGAAAACTAGAGGAAATTCCTAGGGGAAAAGGCTGTTTGAGTTGTGTGTTGAGAAGGGGCCAGATGCAGCCTGTATTGGGAGCCTGGGTAGAAGAGCAGCTGCAGTTCTGCTCTTGCTCCTCCCTTCCTCCCCTGCTGTTGCAGGAGAGCTCAGCAGATCTCAGAGTGGCTGCCAGGTAAGGGAGCCACAGCTATGACTGGGTAAGCAGGGGCGCTGACAGCCCCTAGAGCCACGCTTTCCACTGGAGCTTCAAATGAGTCCCACTTGTTTATTTTTGTTTTTGTTGCCTGTGCTTTTTGGAGTCATAGTCAAAAAGTCATAGCCAAGACCAATGTCAAAATTTGTCATATACTAAGAAGAGACTTTCACTTCTAAGAAAGTTTTGAAGTAAAATATACCACGTAAAATCTCATTAAGGTAGAAAATCAGAGTATAAGGAAAATATATTTTGTTTACTTTTTCTATGAGAAGGCACTAAGAAAATAGTATTTTAGTTTGATTTCCCATCGTGTCCCTGCTGGTATTGAATTTGAAAAAAATAAAACTGCCACAAAGTTAATGACAAATGAAAGACTTTGTTGTTGTGGTTAAGTACTCCAGAGTTGGACAGCTCAGTCAAAAAATCTCAGCCCTGCCTCTCAGTGATTATATGACATGGGACAAGTCATGACCTATTGCCTCACCTGTAAAGGGATAATAGTACCATCTGCCTCTAAAAACTGTCGTGAAGTAAATGTGTTAAAGTAAATGTCAGGACACTTCGTAAGTCCTCAATAAATGATCGCTGTTGTTGTAGTTTAAAGAAAGAAATGAGTAAAAGAAACAGAAAATGGAGACAGTTGAACATTTTTTACTTCATGAACTAAATTCTACAATACTTTCCAAGCAAGCTGAGGGGCAGAGGCTTCTTAACAGTACATAGAAATGTAAAAACTAATTATTGATAGGAACTCCTTAGATAATTATGAAATACTAGAAATATCTTATAATTTCATGTAACATCTAAGATTACCAAAACTACTGCTAGTTATTTACTGATGTAGAAGAGTCCTAAACCATCATATCGCCTCATCTGACTGTTATATGAACATATTTGTTTGTTTGCTTCCTTGTTTTTCTAGGTACTGTGACAGACTTGGGGTTTTATCTTGTGGTTAATTGTGTTTCCTTAAAATCCATTTGTGGCCAATGTAGAATCTACCTCAATGTAAAATGACTTTCTGAATTTAAAGGGGAAACACATCTTGTTCCCTTGCCACCTCCAGGGAGAGAGGGGTTCCGTGAACTGTATCATCATGGGCACAGTATGGATGGAAAAGATGAATGGCATGAAAGTTGGTAAGAAGAAACCGTTCAAACTGTAACACAGACAAGGATAGTTCACACTCAACACACGATTGCTTCTCCATGGGCCTCCACTGGGTGCTGTGGAAAGACTGGGGCAGGGAGAAGACTGAGAGAGACTCCTCCACAACGTACAGGTACAGACTCTCATCTAATTCCTAGACCCTTCTCTCATATGAAGCAAAAGCCTAAAGCTACTGAGAGAGGAATGGTAAAACATGCCACCCTCAGGGTCCAGACAAAGATAAAATCCCTCATGAACGGAGCTGGAGGCGTGGAGAGTAGAAAGAAAAGCTGTGTGCTCCTAGAGGAGGGGCTGGAAATGTGCTCAGGCCTACGACCCTGCACTGATGGAAAGTAGAAATCTGCCGCCACTAGGGGGACAGTGAGGCACTCTCCCATCCAAGACGTGCCCGATACACAACACACATACACACAGGCATTGATAGAAGGAAGAGTTTGTCTCTCATAAGAAGGAAGGAGAGGATTGATGAGAAATCATATACCTGAATCCCAAGTACTCAGGACCTGCCTGAGACTGAAGCTGAACCAGGACAGGTAGACAACCTCCACGGTGGCACATGTGTGCATGGATTGTTCAAAGTGGAGAGTGGGCCAAAAACATGAAAAAAATCCACCCAGCACCCCAAATCCAACACTAAGAACAAGGTAGCAGAAGTCTATGTCTGGAGTACTCTGAGTCTTTTAAGCACTAAACCCACTTCAACTACTGATTAGAATGATTCAAGTCTCAAAACTAATGACCAGAGAGCAGAATGTATGACCATTTCAGGCAGGAATATTATTTATGCACATTTAAAAAAGAATTTTTAAAAATTGAGAGAGAAAATATTTAAGAAAAAAATATCCAGAGATGACCAAAATATTGGAAAGACATAGGTAGTGTCTTTAAAATAACTTTACTTATTATATTAAAACTTCTAATGGTAAAGGTGGCAACACACAGAAGATAAATGGAGAAATTTTGCAGAAAGATGGAAACAATGACAGTCAAATTGAAATAAAAACATGATTTTAGAGGTGAAGAATTCTTTGGATGAGCTTGTTAGCAGATTGTACAAAGCTGAGGAAAGAATCAGTAAAACTGAAGGCAGACCGACCAGTAGAATTTACTCGAACATAAAAAAGAAGTACAAAGTCAGAATAGAGTATCCAAGAGTTGTAGGACAATCACAAATGATCTAACATATGCACCTTAGGTTCTAGAAGAAGCAAATAGAATGGGGCAAGAGAAATATTCGAAGAGATAATAGCTGAGAATTTTCAAAAATTAACAAAAGACAACAAACCAACCACAGATCTAAGAAGCACAAAGAAACCCAAACAAGATACGTATTTTTAAAATTAGACACATCATAGTCAAACTGCGAAAAAACAAAGGTAAAAAGAAAATCCTGAAGACAACCAAATAAAAAAGAAACATGACCTACATGTAAACAAAGAAAAGGTATTCAACAGACTTCTTGGCAGAAATAATGCAATACTAGTCAAAAATGAAGTACTGAAAGAAAAAACTGTCAAAACAGAAGGCTTTACTCAACAAAAATTTCTTACAGAAATAAAAGTGGGAGCCTGAATCTATGCTCCTAGGTTACAGTCCTCAAAAATAAAAGCAAAATACAGACTTTGAGACAGTCAAAGCTGGATAAAATGTATTGCCAGAAGCCTTGCACAAGAAATGTTAAAGGAAGTTCTTTAAGCAACAGGTGTGATACCAGATTGAAAATTTTATTTACATAATGAAATAAAGAGCTGCAGAAAAGGTAAAAATGAAAGTAAATATTCAAAGCCATTTTATCTGATTTTTAACCTCTTTAAAAATATTTGTCTAAAATTAAAATAGTAACAGTGTATTGTGAGATTTATATTATGCATATGTAGAAATTAAACCAATGACAAAATTATAACAAATGGAGAACACATGAAGCAAGAAAAAAGTTATGCAAATAAATATATAATCATAAACTATGATAAGGAAATGTTAAGGGTATTTAGGGACTAGATCATTTGCAATTTAACAGCACATGCTAAAGATTTTGGACTGTATCTCGAGACCATGGGAAAATCATTAAGAAATGATAAGCTAGGAGTGCCATTTTCATTTTAAAGAGTGACTCTAGTTAATTCCTGAAGAATTGCTTGATAGGGAAAAATGGATTCAGGAAGAGCAATTAGGAGGCTGTTTCACCAGTATAAGAACCAAAGGATGGTGTTTGGCCTAGAATGGATTCATCAGACAGGGGGAGATAGACTGATTTGAGAGACATTTCAGGAGGTAAAATTGATGTGATGGAGAGAGAGGTCCAAGGTTTCTATTTCACTCTAGGTCATGCAGGACTCTTCTAGGGACACACAGGTAATTTCCCAGGCAAAAGAAAGGTAAGAGACTATTCAGAAAAAATAAAATAAATTCATATAAAAGTTTCTAAGGTCCAAATATAGTTATATTTTAAGATACAGAATACATTATAACATAGTTTATTCTAATGCAAATAGCAAATTAGTAGCATAGTATGGATGTTTTAGATGTTTTAATTCCTCTCTTATTAGTCTGCTCTCCAGATCTGGGTTCTGACCAGGCCTCTAGGGGATTTTAAGTATAGCTGTGTCAGAACCATTCAACTGAACCATACAAACAGTATGCTACTGTTAGTATTTTAGTGACAAGTTAGCATACCACAGCATTGGTTTGTACAACCACAGACTGTGTAATTTATAAAAAATATAGCTCACTACATAGTTATTATTACAGTTTTTTAACTCCTAAATCCCTTGAAGTTGCATGAAGCAGAATCTTTTCTTCTTGCTCTATTTGGAATTCATTTCTGCCCAAGCTTTAAAAACAGAAACCCAAAGCACTGTTTTAAATTCTTTAGATTATAATCCTAATTCTACAAGTATGATTCTAAATTATACAGACATAATATGAGCGCCAACAAGTAATAGTAATGTTCCTAATGTCTAAACAAACCTGATCATAAATAAGAATATTAAGACAAAGGGGGAGATATATGTAAGAAAAATGTTTTTATTTGAATTTAACTCAAAGATTATCATATTAAGTTAATTGTCAAAAATTATGGCAATAATGAATTTTAAGTGAAAGAATGTATTCAGAAAAATATCCACTATTGCTTCTGATTTAATATGATAGAATAAAATATACATTATTTTCCCTTTCCCTACAGTCCTACTGAAATGTCAGAAAAATATATGAGAAATATATTCAGGAGAGGATGCTGCCGAGATGACAGCTCATCTGTCCAGTGTCTATGCACAGGAAAACCAAGCTTGTCATTCACCAGGGCAGGGAGCCAAAGTGGGTCATAGAAGGATCATCAAGGTTATCTTTAAAAGGACCACCATAGAGCTGAGTAGAACATTTCCAGACGTCATAGAATGCTATCCTATTGCACCCAAAACCTCTCAGTCCACTTCACAGAAGCCACCAGCGTCTCGTTCTTTTATATTCAGGTTGGAGATCCGGGACGTCATTAAACCATGAAAGGAAATGGTAATTTTAATTTTCCGAGAAAATTATTCTTCTGTCTTCAAAATTACTGCATAGAATTATACCTAACACTCACTGATAAATTTGTTAACACTTTTGTTACATGTATATATATTTGCTTTGACATTTCGAATGTTCTTCATTTTTGCTCAGACTAGCCAATTCAGTTTTCCATAGAATTTTCAGAGAATCGATCCTTGATGTAATTTTTCACAAAATCGTGTTGATTTAACCCACTTAGTATTTCTCAGAACCTTCCACTTCTCTTCATCCTCATCATTAGTACACTTGGCTGAGCTACCATCATCCCTTGCATGGCAACTGCAAAAGCCCCCTAAGAGCACTACTGACGCCCCTCCCTGACCCTGCCACCCAGCCTCCACGCCGCAGGCAGAATGGCCATCATCATAACAGAAATCTTACTCCCTCTCCATCTCTCTTTAAACCTTTCGATGACTTCCAGTTATGTGCCCATAGGAAAAAGGCAAAACTCTAAGGTGGCCTCCAAGGTTCTTCCTGGTCAGTACCTTACTGGCCTCTGATCTCCAACCTCCTCCCACCCAGTGCTCCCAATTTTTCTCCCCATTTCATCCACACTGATGCCCTTCAGTTACAGCCTCATCCCACTGGGCCCTCCTCTTCACCTGGACCACTGGCCCCTGCTCTCTTTGGTTAGATTGTGCCTACTCTTCCTTCATAGCATAGCTCAAACATTATTTCCTCAAAGAAACTTCCTGATCTCTCTTACCAGGTCCAAGCCCCTAGAATAGTCTATTCTGGTGCCATGTACTGCATGTGCCATAATCTCAGTTTCACATCTTTTAGTGAGATGACTTATTCCCACCTCTCTGCCGCACTAAAGTGTAAGCTCTATGAGGACAGGCTCCCACCAACTGTGCTTCCACTTTTTCCCCTCTAATCAGTAGAGGGCTTGGCACATAGTGAGCACTCAATAAATTTTTGTTAAATTAATTAGCAATGTTGACAAATCCATAAAATTGTATGATGAGATGGCATGACAGGAATGGTGAACCCTTTGAATTTTAAAAATAAATGTTTTTAAGTCTTTGAATTATTTCTTAAATAGATTTCTCCTCTTTTAACTCAGCATTCTTTTTCTAGTACTTATACTAATTTTTTATTAAACGTCTTTGGATTCATACTCTTAAGTTTTTTATCTTTTACCCATGCTGTTAGATCTCTTTGTATTTGGGGCTACTTTCTGGGAGATTTCTTTGAATTTTTCTTAAAAATATATTTTTTATTAGTTATGCACTTATATATAAGCATGTTCTTGATTGTCCCTGTGTGGGTTTTTTCATGGATAAGTATTGTCTCCTTTCAAGTTTTCTTCTGCCCCTTGCATTGCCTCTGTTTTCTTTTCATTCCATTTTCCATTTATTTGCTTTTGGTTCCAGTATTTCATCTTGGAGGTTTCTCAGAAATATTTAATGATTATTTTTGGTTTATTCATATTTACAAGAAACTAATGGGCAGATTGGAAGTTCTGCATGAATGGGTACATTTTGTTTAGTGGAATCCTGCCAAATTGTTGAGATATCCCCAAATGTCAGTAACCATATGTCTTTCCTTGGGAGCTATACAATTTCTCCAAGGAAGAATCTGCTGAGTAAACTTTAATCTACTAGCAATTTTGTGTCAAGAGGCACAAATCCAAAAGGTAACATAGAGCTGAATCATCTCACCATTCAGTGTGTGTGTTTTCACCAAGTCTCTTTTTGGAATGGCAACTCTTGCTTATACTCTGCTATTCCTTCTGATGGTATCCCACAATTATTTTACAACTCTACTATATTTGAATTGTTCCAAACTTGGAACATCAACTAACATTCAGGTTTAGTTTTCTATCCACACAAAGCAACACATCCTTCTCCTTTGTAATTTCCTAGTCTCCTAAATCTTAAAGGGACACAAACCACTCATTCCGTAGGGTATCCCACATAGATCTGCAATTCTTTCAAAAGTCTTATCATGGTGATGGATTTGTGTCCCTCCTTGTCACTGATTACTCCCCTTCCCGGGGCAGAAAGATCACATCCTTTGTTCCCTCAGTTACTCCCATTAGTTTAGAAGTTCACAGATAATCTTCTTGAACTGCCCGTGGTGAATGTTCAGTGTAGCATCACCTTCACTCCAAATAGAAATGACCTCTGTCCTCAGAACAAAACTCTCACTCCTAGAAATGAGTCATTTGAGAATGTGATCTTCCTCTAGAGTCTAAGTTGTGCATGTCACAGATGTGAATTTTCATCAAGAATTCACTGAAGCAAGCAATGAATTGAAATGGAGCATTTCATCCCACCTCCTGTGAACAATTCCCAACCACCACTCAGATCCTTCAAACATCATGTCTTTCCTACAAACAGAAAGTGATAAATAAAATTATAAAGTAAAATTTCAAATTTTTACCCTGTGAGATTACCTAACAATATAGGAAAGTTTTTGGCTTACAAAAACAGAACTGTCTAGAATGGCGAGTGATAGAGTGACTTGACACAGTCACTTAACAATACACCCAGGATCTGTTTCCTCCCAAGTCTCTGCTATGCCTCTGGGGTGAAAGCCTCAGCGCTGGGCTCCAGCCAGTCCCCGCAGTGCACACAACTTCATGGTAGCAAAGTGCCTGTGGAGTGTGTGAAATCCACGTCCTCATTTCCCAGCAAAATTTTCTTCCACCTCATTAGCTCTGCCTGGGTTATTTCCCTATCCCCCAGCAGTCTACTGAGAGTAATGTGACCATTCCTGAGGTCAGTTCAACCACATTCAACCCATGTGGATTTAGATGAATATTTCCCAAGCTATAGATGATAGACCATTTGTGGGCCATACACTCAAGACAATAGGCTGCAAGCAATAACTTTTAAAAAGAATAATGTAAAGACAAAGAAAAAAAATAGACTAGTACAGCATAGAGATAGAAATATCAGAGTGTGTAACCATTAACATTTTTCACGGAAGCTTGCTTAGTTTTACATAAATGTATATGTGATTGGTGGGGAGTGATGCAATATTTTTTTCTATGAACTGTAGTGGAAAAGTGTGAAGGGTGGTACTTAGAGTAAGAGAAATTTGAATTCTCCCAAGAAAAATCAGGTGTCAATTGGAAATGGGAATGAATGCTGGGTAGCAACCAAGAGATAAATATATACTATATGGGATTTTTTGCTACCCATTGATTTATAATCTTTCTAATATGCAAATTATTTGCTTTTTTTTTCCCCCTAGTTTACCAGAGTAAGAGCAATAGCTGTTTGACAAATGTTTTCTGTGAGTTTGGGAAAGCAATATTTTTTAAAGGCCATTTAAATCTGTCATCTCTGCCATCCGGAGTAAGAGGTATGTTTCCCCACATAGCAAGCTTACTCCACCCAGCCATGGAGTAAGACCTTCAACTCTAAGGGCCTCCAACCTGCTCAAATACCAAGTTATTTCCTAACAATTCCGGTCATTTTTATTCATGATGGTTATTTTGATTTTAATCTAGAGACTTCCCCACAACCAGTCTCTGGATAGTGTCTTAAAAATCTTTAGGAGGCGGAATGCAGCTGGGTTGGGGGAGGAGGGGTGTCTACAAAAGGCCACAAACAGAGCTCAGGAGTGCAGAGCTCCAAGCAGACAGCAGACACCAGAGCTCCAAGCAGACAGCAGTGGAGCTTGGTGGCCAATGTGTGGTATTATGGGAGTACAAACAAAGAAACTAAAGGACTGGGAAATTATTAAGATGTCACTTATATTATTAAGGCAGAAAGCACTTGATAATACCAGGGTTCTCAAGGCACAGCTGTTCTTAGGAACAAGAAAAAAGTCTCACCTCCTCTAGGCCAGGGAAAAGACCTAGAGAATTGGACTAAATATGTAATTTATTTCAGAACCTGTCTTAAAAGGTTAACTCTGTGAGATTTCTGCTTCTGGGAATGTAGACCATTAATTTTTGGGACTTACAACTTTTAAAGAGAAGACATATTTTATGTAAAATTGTCAAGTATTCAATGTTGGCCCCCAATTCAAAACTGAGGAACTGTTCACTCTAAAGTTAGAAGTTAAAGGATTCAGCTGTATAGACTGCATATTGAAGATAAGAAATTAAGAGAAGTGGTTACATCCAAAAAACAAAAAATCAGTAAATTACATACAAATAGATTTACTTTTCTAATTTAAGGAAAAATTACTTTTAAATTAGAATTATAAGAAAAAATACTTATATTTGTGGAAAATAATATATAATTTGGCAAGGAAATATAATTCTTTATTAGTTGGTTACAGATATTTTTAATAGCCATTTAGGGTAAATATATTTAACTGAAATAACTAGGTATTCAATAAAGGTTCTGCCCCTTAAGAAGTAACAAGAAATATCTTTGTCAGGTCAAAGATAAGGCCAGATCTGAAATCTGACAGTCAGCTCACAGAACATGGCTTACAGATTTTCTTGAAGCTGTTCAAATCCACTCTGGGCATAGAACATTCTGGACCTGAAGAAAAGTGTCATTGACATCAGGTGTTCTCACTTTGTATAATACTTACGTCTGTCACTGTTTCTAGTCAAACAAAGAACAACGAAACATGTTCCTTGGTCCTAGACATGGAAAACTAATTTTCTTTAAAAATAACTGAAGGTTTCTGAGATTAAACTTTTTCCTAAGTTTTGTATTATTTTCAGGTATGGTATAATATAAAAGTTATACACCAAGGAAAGGAAACTAAATGGAGCAGAGCATTCCCATAAGAATACTGACTGAGCCCCAGAGGATTTGTTTCTATATCAGATTATAATTCATTTCCCACTTGCTCTGAGCTCACTGCCATATTCTTCTGAGAAAGCAAAATAAATTGTGAAATTCAAAACTGCCAAGGTTGGCTAACAGCACTGTTCAGCACAACAAGAAGCAATTCTTGTGCACCTGGGATGCCAAGAAACTTAAAAGATAAAACCTATTTTTTCATTTGCTATTTGTCTTGGAATGTTGATCTAAATCATAAAGAATATTGTCAGCTGAACACTGTCTTATAAAAATCCAAACTGTTTGCCTTGGAAAATACCCTATACTACCATGTTTTTAAAAATATATTTAAAATATATATTTAAAATATATCAATGGAGAAATAGGGAGAGGTATGAACACCAGTAAAAAAGAAAAAGCAATAAATTAAATTAAATCCATTTTCTATTAAGTGCCTGGTGATAAGAATGGTGATGGCTACCAAGATATATAAAATATAGTACCTTCCCAAAAGTAGCTAAAATCTAACATGGCAGGGAAACAAAATAGACATGAGATGATAAGTAACTTCACCAACTTAAAATACAAATACTTTGAGAGGAAAAAATGGGATGAGGCAACACAAGGTTAATTATCAAAAGAAAGTCATAATCAATACACCAAAAAAAGGAATAACTTTAGCCTAAGTTTTTACAGAGAAAGGGAATCTGAGCTCAGACATGGAGGATGGGTGGAATAAGTGTGGTTCCAGTGACATACTGTGTTTTAAACACTTGGATGTGCAAAGATTGTGAAGTTACTTTATTCAAATCACATGTGGTCCAAGCCTATGTGGGTCCATTGAAGGCAGATGACGACTGTTTCTGTGTCAAGTTTGGACAGAAGAATCTTGGTTTTTGCCAGAGCCCTGGTACTAAATTCTTTCCTGCTTGGTGAAATAGGAAGCCTTTCATTCCCTTTATCCGCTTTGCCACCCGCCAATCTCCCTCCACCCAGTCTCCATAGTAGGTTGAGTAGTGCTCCCACAAGTTCATGCCCACCCAGAACCTCAGAATGTGACTTTATTTGGAAATAGGGTCTTTGCAGGTATAATTAATTAAGTATCTCAAGGTGAGATCATCCTGAATTTAGGGTGTGCCCTAAATCTAACACAAGTGTCCTGATAAGAAGAGAGAACACAGAGAGGAGACAACATGAAGACAGAGGCAAAGATTGGAGCGATGTTTCTACAAGCCAAGGTGTGCCAAGGACAGCCCACCACCACCAGAAGTTCGGAGAGAGGCTTGAAACAAATCTTCCCTCAAAGCCTCCAGAAGAAACCAACCCTGCTCTTGCTTTGATTTTGGGTTTTCCGTCTCCAGAACTGTTGGAAAATAAATAAATTTCTGTTGCTTTAAGCCACCATGTTTGTGTTAATTTGTTGCAGTAGCCCTAGGAAACTAATGCATTCTACTTTTCTCTTGTTTCCCTAGCCCCAACATGGACCCCTTCTTGTTCTCCTCCAACCCCAAACATATTTCTCAAGGATTTTGGCCTTCTAAATAAAACAAAATCAGGAAAACAATTTCCCTGCCAATAGCTTCTATTTTCTGACTAGAAGAAACTTCTACTCTCCTCCAAACCCTTATTCAAAGATCTACAAATGCCTGAGAACCTGTTTGGACAAGAGAGGGAAAAAGAGATAACAAAACAAAAATTAATAGCTCAAAAAATTATGCTGCCTCATATGGAAAGTGTATGAATCAAAGTACAGTTTGAGGAGGAAATACTCAAAATGCTGGCTGGATAAACCATGATCGAGAGAGAGTGAACATACCATTCTAAACATAACACAAAACTGAAATCAGGAAATGGTCTAGGAAAATTAAAAAGAATTGGGACAATATCTAAAGGTCAATGGATGCAAGGATAAAAGGCTTAGACCAGACATACCCAAATTTTCTTGATTGATGGCATCCTTCTTTTCTCAATAATTTTTTCAAAGCATCCCTAGACCAAAAGAAATTCCTAATAACTTTATTTATTAATTAGGTAGTTTCAAACAACATAAGTATTTATGTCCTAACAACTTAGTGATCATTTGAAAAGTAAATACACCTCTAGTCAAAGAAAAAATTGTATTTTATTTCACTTTTCAGCAACCATGATCATTTACTAATGAGATGTGTACATCTGTTGGACATTACACTCCTCAAGTATTACAATCAGATTGGACACCGTCACTGTCATTTCATGTCCCACATTATTTACTGACTGGTACTGTCTTTTATCACAGAAATTGTTGAAAACTCACCTTTGAAAAGATGGGATGCCATTAAAAGAAATGTAATATAATTAAATGTTAAAACCGTGAACCAACTTGAGATAGTCACTTTGACAACGTCTCAGAAATGTACACTGTGCTTCGTTCAATTTTTACATAAATTCCATGGCATCCCTTTGAATTCACTAGCGTACTCTGGGTGCTTCAGCTCAGAGTTTGGGAACTGGATTTTGACACTAATCTCTAATGAGAAACACTGAAAGTTTCTGAATAGAAAAACGACCTAATCAAAGCAATGTGATAAGACTTATTGAAGATTGAAAGACAGATTAGATTGAAAGATAAAAAAGAAGGCTAAAGAAAAGAGACTCAGAATAAGGTATTTAATTTTGTTAAAATATTTTTTGTAATAATTGTTCTTCAGGATGTGTAGAAAATGCTTGTGAATGGAGTGCCTTTGAGTTAATTGGCAAAAGTAGGGAGCACGGCATTAATGACAGGAAAAAAAACCATAATGCAAGCACTGTCTTGGGTTAGAGAATGTGACTTATACATAAGAAATATTAGAATGTAAATTACATTGCAAATCCCTCATTATTCTGAAAGTGCAAGAAAATCCAGAGCTCCACTTTCTGAAGCCTCCCTACTTGGAGTGCACATTTGCTGAATGAGCTAGGGTAGCACAAAAAGTGCCATTAAAAATAATGTCTCAAGAGCCAGCGTCATTTAGGGTACAGAAAGATGACCAGATTTCTACTTTTCTGTATGATGTCCCCTTTTAAGAGGAATCATTTGCTCTAATATTGGCAAATGCACTAGACTCAGAGTTTCAGGCAGCCGGAGTAGGGGGATGTCAGAGGAAAAGGGATGGCTGCGGCTTGATTGCCTTTCAGGGGAAATTTGAGGTTTAAGAAATTGTATAAAAGGATTTTTAGAAACATAGCACTAAAATTAAATATTCTCTACGGACAAAATACCCTCTACGTTCTGTAGCCAAAAATACCTTTTAATACAGATATTAAAGAATGATTCCCTAAGAACAAAGAATAAAAATCAGTTTTACCAGAAAAAACTGAAGATCAAGGTTCAGGAAACCTGGTTCTAGAAGCAGCTCTGGGACTTATATGCTGTCATCTTAGACAAATCACTTCGCTTTTTTGAGTGTCATGCCTTTGTCTATAAAATAATAAAAGGATTTGTACTAGAACTAGAGGTTACAAACTGGCTGCTCTAGACTGGATATGACATGCAAGTAACTGTATTTTGCTTGGTCCACTATGTTTTCATTTTTTTAGTTTGAATTAATTTTCAATGCTATAAAGAGTTTTCACATAAAACTCTAAATATCTGTCTGGCTCCTTTTGAACACTCATCCTATGTTCCCCCACAACAATCAGCAAGACATAGGTCACAGTTGCCCTCTTTGAAGAGGTCACACACTATAAATGGAACCCAAACATCTTTGTTTAATGATGCTGTTAGTTTGACCCTTGTAGAATTTGAGTTTATAACCCCTGATCTCTGTGATTTCTGCTGTGGTTTGAATGTGTCCTCCAAAGTTCATCTGTTGAAAACTTAATCCGCAGTGCAACAGTGCTGGGGGGTGAGGCCTCATAAGAGGTGATTATGTCTTGGGTATTCTGCCCTTATGAATGATTAATGCCATTATTGAGGGAATAGGTTAGTTATCTCAAGAGTGGGCTTGTTATAAAAGCTAGTTAGACCCTCTACTGCTCTCCTGCTCTTCCACACTCTCATGCCCTTCCACAATGGTATGATGCAGCAAAAAGGCCCTTATTAAGATGTGGGCCCCTCAACCTTGGACTTCCCAGTGACCAGAACTGTACAAAATAAATTTTTCGTTATAAATTACCCAGTCCATGATATTCTGTTATAGCAGCAAAACACAAACCAAGAGAATTCCTAAGCTCCCAAAATGTCAGAGTACCCTGAATGTACACTGAAAAGGATGGAATGTGATTAGGTATGTTTGTGCATATATGTGCAGATTGATTTAATTCCATAAATAATTTATTATTTTTACTATGTATCATTTTCTTTATAAGAAAATGTAGTATTACTTTATAACTTTTTCACTATAAAATTTAACTGCCTTTATGATTATGTATGTTTGTATATGATTTTGTTGTAAGCAAACACAGACATGTTTTAGAAATATAATGAATTGTAGTTATATAAGTAGGTGAAATATACAGAACATATTTTAAGAGATAAGCAAACTTAAGTGATGTGCTGAATCACACATATCTTCACAGCAGAGTCACTGAAACGATCCAACGCTGCATTTGTTTTATATAGTGCTCTGAATCCATGATGTTAAATATGAAATGGATGGTGCTTAAGCTATGAAATATAAGGAATTATTTTTTCATGAATATTTCAATAAATCAATAAACCATTAGCTAATTAGCCACTAAAATGCAATAAACACATTTAAAACATTAAAAGACATTTCCAAAGAAAAAACGTATAATTTACATATCTAAAAACAGTTATTCCTGCATTTTAGCTTTTATTCCAGGATATGTCCTTATGGACTTAGATTTATAGTTGTGATAATAGTGTACATAAAATTTTGATTTTTATTTTTTGCCATTTAACCTGACATCACAAACCCTTTTCCATGTTGAACCATTTTCATAATTTTTACTTAAGGACTCTATAATATGACATTACTCATTGATTTAATTATTCTTGTGCTTTTATATTAAATTTATTCTACTTTTTTATTATAATCATTGCTGTAATGAGCTCCTTTATGTTCAAAGGGTTTTTTGTTTTTGTTTTTGTTTTCATCTGAAGAGTTTCCTTGAAGTAAATTACCAAGAGTAGAATCAGAGAGTCAAAGAATATTAACTTTTCTATGGTTTATGATATATAGCACCAAAGTGTTTTCCTAGAAGTATGTGAATTCACATTTAATCTGTCAGCTTTAGTGGGAACTTGCCAGCATTAAGCTATTATCATTTTTAAAGTTGATGCTAATTTAAAAGTTGTTAAAATTACCCCATTATTGTTTAAATTTGCATTCCTCTGAATATTAGTAATGCCCAGAATTTTACCATGGGACTTGGTTCACTGAATCAAGCAGTTAGATAATCAATATTTATTTCCCTAAATGAAAAGAAGTGAGATGCTCTCATAATGAGTACTAACACCATGGAAACGCTAGAAAAAGAGAAAGAGATTGAGAAAGAACATCCTCAGATTATCCTAATATGCAAGACTATAAACATAATCATTTGTCATGAAATAATCCATCCATATGGAATTATTTTCCTAGAAGTGACTCCTGTAATGGGGCATTCAAATATTCTAAATATACCCAATGGTTAAATAACCCTTTGCTACATAGTATTTTCATTTAGTCCTGAAATAGTTCTGTATACTTGAATAACAGAAATAAGATCCATTTAAATTTCCTTCTTATAGCTGCCTTAAATAAATAAAGTAATTTTTTGTTCATTGGGTTGACAACAACAAGGAAACAACTCAGGAAATTTTAATGCAGTTCCACTTAGAATAGCAACTAAGCACAGAATATTATTGGGGGAGGGTGAACTACTAAGGATGAGATATTTTCATTTGCCACCAACTAAGCCCTTACTTTCTGCTTTTTCTTCATGTGCTATTGCAGTTAGATGACTCTTAATCTACTTACCTGTTTAATTGTGGCTCTGTATATGATCCCTCTGATTTCAACAACACCTATTTAACTAATTTTAACTATTAGTACTTTATGAGAGGAGTGTATTCCCACCAAATTAATTAGTCACAATAAAGACTCTTTATAGATGGCCCCAAATTATTTTTCTGTATAGTTTGCTTTAGCCAAAATAATAAATAATAAATACGATATGCTTAAGATAAATGTCATGAAATTCATTTGAAAAAATAACTATTCAAGTATTAATATAAGTTATTGAAATTGATTCACCATTTTCTTTAAAATAGTGATTTAAAATGGACTGATGATAAATATGTCTTCATAATGCTAAAAAGGAGGTAAGTTTCTGTAGTAAGTATGCAATTTACCAAAACTGTTCTTTATTTTTGTTTGACTAAATTTCTACATATTTTGTCAAACAAAGCTTAACTGCATTTTGGGAGAATTGTCAGTTACAACAAAGCTAGTTCCTGTAACTTTGTACTGCAGAATATGGTTTCTAGAAAAGTTAACACAGTAAGTATTTTACATACCTTTTTGAAGAATATTCTCCCCCAAAATGTTATCTAATCAGCATCCCATTTCATCAAATAACATTATTTACAGTTAAAGATTGAAAGTATTAATAATAACAGAATAGTCCATAACAGGCACATAATGTATGTTTACTGAAGAAGGAAGGAGAGAAGGAAGGGATGGAGGGAGGAAAGGGTATTTCAATAAACATGAATTTTTTATATAATAAATTAATAAATCAAATTTAAAAATATAATACAATCTCAGATGTTGAAAAGGCTTTTTCTTTTGATTAAAAAGAAAAGTAATTTAAGTTTGGAATAAAATGAGTCATCTTTAATGTGATAAATACAATGTATCACAAAAAATTACCCAAATGTCAAATACAAAAGACATTCCCATTCACACTTGAAAGAAGTCAAGGTTGTTGCCTGTTAACACTAAAAACTAATATTATCCTGAAATTTCTTTCTAGTGTCAAAAAAGGAAACAACTTATATATATTTCAATTGGAAAAGAAAGATCAAAATTATTATTTTATTATATGATTGTTTGCCTAGGAAACTTAAAAGAATCAACTATGAAACTTTTAAATTTAATTTAAAAATTCAACAAAGTAGCTAGATAAAAATTCACAGAATTCAATAACTTTTACTGTTCATATTACAATACAGTAACAAATTATTTTAAAAAACTGCCATGAACAATAACAAGATAGATGAAACATGAAAACACAAGCCTGATCTAACAGACATTTAATATATAAAGGAAATTTAAAAACTTTTCTGAAAGAGATTTTTTTAAAAGACTGAAATAAATGAAGGCATATTTCTGAATGAAAGACAAAGCTCTAGATATATTCATTATTCCCAAATAATATAATGTTTAAAAAAGTTATAATCAGTAATTACTAGTAGATATTAATAATCAATCAAATTAATTATAAAATATTTTAGTGCCTGAAAAAATAATTCTGCAATTCACAAGGAAAAATAAACAAACAAAAATAGCTAAGAAAATTTTGAAAAACTTGGAAAATATGAGAGCATTACTACATTCAAAATTCAAGTATATTATAAATCCACAATAACTATAACATTGTTGTGGTTCAAGACTAGACATATTTCAGTGAAACAGAATAGAAAACTCATAAAATACATTTAACCAATGATGAAAGAATTATTGCTAATTAATAGGAAAGGAGTGGATTATTCAATAAACGGTATTGTAATAATTAGCTATTTGGGATAAAAAATAAAAATGAAAGTATATTTCACCTGCCATCACCCATCAAAACTAATTCCAAAGGATTAACGATATAAACATGAAATGGGAAATTATAAAATTCTGGGAGAAAATGTAGGTAAATATTTATCTGCTCTCTGGCTGGGGAAAGAAATTCTAAGTTTAAAATCAATGTGGAAAATCCATGAAAAAAGATATGTATGTAGCTATATAAATATTAATATTAAAAGCTACTGTATATCAAAAAAGCATAAGAAAATTTAAAAAACAAGAAAATAAAGTCAAATATGTCAGAATAATCAATAACTATAATATGCAAAATTCTCCAGCAAATTGTTGAGAAAACATCTAAATACCAAGAGATACATAAAACAGAATAAACATACAGACAGACTAGAGTAAACAAATTCTTGTCAATAATAAATTTTAAAAGTTTATCTTCATTAATGATCAATTAATAATCAAAGAACAAGTTAAAACAACGGTGAAGTTCTATATTTTACCTATCAACTTTCCAAAGATTTGGCAACTATCAAGTAGAATGTAATAAAAAAAAAAACACTGCTATAAAGAGGAACAACTGGCACAACCTGCCTACAAGTTTTAAATATGCATCAAATATATTAAAAATACCCATATCATTTGATGAAATTCCTCCTCCAGAAATTTCGCTAAAGAAATAATCACAGATATGAACAAAGATTATATATGAAAATGCCATTTTATATATTACATTATTCATTACAGGAAAATATTGGAAATAGTCAAAATATTCAACTGTACAGAAATAGTCTGATAATACCACTTACATAAAAATTCATTTGTATGCATGTGTGCATATATGTGTATATGTAAACATGGATATATTAATTTTTCTATTTCTATCATATATAAATATATAGAAGTATTGAATAAAGTTAATCAAAAGCTGGCTAATTGGATTTTTAATAATTACTAGGAATTGCTATATAATCAAAAAAGCAAAAAAATTTTAAATGGAAAATTTTAATTTAGTGCTATTTATTCATTATAGAACCTACTCCTAATTACATAAAGAAAGGAATCTGTTACCTGTCCCGAATAGTAAAGAATTGATCATTTTCCAGAATATATGAAAATAATATATTTCTAATCAACTGGAGAATAATCCTGTATTGTTGTTTTTTAATTTGGGGACTATTTAATCTCTACTTTCCTCTCATTTTTGTGTCATTTAGATTTTATTTTCAAATCACAATACTTGTTCTATCATTTATTTATGTAAACATCAGCAAGTTTGTTAATTTCTCCATTCTCTGGTGTCTTTATCATTAAAATAAGATAGGATTTGACAACAAGTTTATAATCAATGATATCACCTCTTCTCTGCTGGACATGGAGCAAGAACCCTTATGAAAAGAAAATGCAGTTCACTGACATTTACTTTTGACCTTTTGATTATAGGATTGAATTAAAAGATTTTTTTGTACTTTAAAATTAAATCTTTGGATCCTAAGTAGACAATTATATTGCTACATATCTCTAATACAATTTTATCTGAAGGTTTTCTTTTTACACAAATATGAGCTACTGTACTGTTTTCTAGCAATGAAATATATACTACTTAAATTTTGAAACAAATAAGCCTTTCAGTACTGAAATTACTTAATTGTCTTTCCCATTTGACCTTTCAGCACATCAGCAGAATCAAACAAGAAAAATCAAAGGACCTCCACAACCCTAAACTTAAAAGCATCAGGAAACAGATTAAATGCAAACTATTTCCCTGAGGCTAAAAAGTGAGATCACATACCCTTTCTTTGGCTTCTTAGAAAGTCTTAATTCTTTGCCTTGATGCTGTCTGATAAGATGGCAGACTGTGAATGATAATACTCGACAGAGTGATAAATTGGAGCTAGCTGTCCATTAAACCACAAGTTAGTGTGCATTTATGAAGTTGATGATAAATGATCCTTTTCTGTATTAATGCATTACTTTATTCACTATAATTATTGATCCCTAAAAGCCATCCTTTATGCTAAAGTGCTTTAACCAGAGTGCCTTAATAGAAAGTTCAATAGTGACCTCATAAAATGACACATACAGGCAAAAGAAATATAATTAGAGGAGTTAAGTCACAGAGCAAAAATTTGAATATGACATACACCATTGGAAATCTTTCAGTAGAAATCACATGTGAACAAATAATCTAAAGCTTGTAAATACTGGGTTCTGTCTAAAATGGAATACAACCCAGATTTCCTACAGGGGTACTGCAACAATCAACCGTATAGCAGACATCAGAAAGTAGGAAAAAAACAGTGGAAATATGTTAAAACACATTTTTAGTAGACCTCAGACCAAGCCCTGAACTACTGCAAATAATTAATTTCAAGGGGAAGAATGTGTCCCTCCATAGTACAGTAATTCTTTATCTAATCGGATATATGGCACACTCAAATATGCATAAATCATGTTGTGTTTGTTCCATTTATACTATGTGTGGCTTCATAGAACCACTTTGGACATGGTTGACATCAAAGAGAAGAAATATAGCAGTTAGACAAGGAATGGTTATATTATATTCTTTTGCTAAAGGCACAGAATTCACATCTATTAATCTATGAGTAGGAACAAGTTCCAAATGGCTGTTGGAATTAAAAAGATTAGATATGATGTAACTAGAAATTTCATGCTCAAAAAATACCTTATGCTAGTAGACAATATGGCTTAGTAAGCATTATGAAACAAAAGTGTTTCAAATTCTAACTGTTCTAAATTTACCGTAAGTAATATTTTATCAGGTAATGTAACAGTAGAGACAAATACAATTAATCATTTTTATGGGAAAAGGTCTTACAATCCCACCCCTTATATAACATATACAATCAGCATATTATATATTAAATATTTTTTTAATTTGATGCTATAGCTTAAGTGTTTATCCTTGAGGTTTTTTGTTGTTGTTTTACTATATTTCTGTCTTCTTGTCAGGGCATTCCTTGGAGATCTGTTTTAAAGCTCTTATGAGAAGTATTAGAAGGAAATATATTATAGAAGGCACATGTTGAACAATATTGTGTGTCTAATAAAGAAGTCAAATAGATCGATGAGCTCTTTTAAAAGGACAGTTGGAAAAATTACCCCAACTCTGCTGCTTTTTTCAATGCTATTCCTTGAAATTATTTGTTTATCCACTTTCACAAACAGAATGCTTCTGACATCTAATCCTATAACAACTCTAGCGTCGCTTTTCTTTTTTAATGTTTGGTATAAGTTGATATTTAAGCAGTGATAAATGTACTCTGAAATGTTGGTAAGTATATGTAATATTCAGATTTAAGTTATTCATTATTTTAGCTATGCATTTTAGGAGACAAGAAAAATCATTTCCTTCTGAATTGGTAGCCAGTGACTAAAGCTGAAATCTCAAATCTAACTCAAGATCCAGGTTCCAGGTTGAGGGAGTACGATACTGGCAGAGGAAAAAGAAATATTAATTTTCAGCCAATGCTTCTTACAAATAGCAGGTCTACATATTTGATATTATTCCCAAGACAACACTAATTATACTCTTCCACATAAAGGCCTCAGGCTGAAGGTCCTGTTTTTATATTTTTCCTATTTATATAATGTTTAATGAAAAATTTCAGTCTGATCTCTCCAGTGTAATACCTTGGGCACATGAGATATAGAGTTATTTGGGGCACAGGAATGGGAGAACTCACAGTATGATTGGTCCCAGGCCTTAGATGTTATCTCAGATGAGCATGTAAAGTATACTTGATTGCAAATCTACATCTTCCTTTCTTCCTCTGCATTAAAAAAAATTCTTTCATACTGTAGTTTGTTTTTTATCTTTACAAAGGAATTATGTATTTTCCTCTTGCAATTCAGTCAGGATACTACGGGAGGAGAAAGAAAGATGTTAATAAGAAGTAGTAATATATTATTTTAAAAATCAAGTTAAAATGCTACTCAGGAATTTTATAAGAATCTGCTGCCCCTCTGAAGCTTGGGGCTCCTACTGGAGTGAAGATTCATCATCATCTCTGATTTTAGTACCTCACTCAATAATATCATTTTATTATTCTCTTCAAGGCTCTTCAATCATTCCAGTTTTATTTTCGTGTTTTTCTTCAGCACCAAAATCTTGCTGAAATAAAACCTGACTGTGGAATCATTATAGGATTTGTTGGCAGCGTGATCGTTAAGATTGTATGAGCACCTCCTTCATCTCCACGATATCTCCATTCTTCTAAAGGCATAACATAGCATTAATATAATACCTTTTATGGGAAGAAATGTTTTTCTGTATGTTCTAAAACAGGAGCCAGGGAAATCACACAGCACGAAATCCCTCTGAAATTTTAGGTCAAAGATAGCACAGGTAAGTAAACAAAAGATGGATCTTATAAGCGCTATAAGATTAATAGTTATCTATATTTATAGATTATAGTTGTTTTCATTTATAGAGGTGATAGTAGTTTAAACAAAATAACTGCCGTGCCCCAAGGTATGGCACTCAAGGACTAATGGAATCAAAAGAGCCAGGGAATAAAAAGATACTTAAAATTCCTAAATATTTTATGGCTACACTTTATAGATAAGGAAAATTTAGAAAGAAGAAATAGGAATAGAGGATCCTGAACATTAGAGTGCACGGGTATCACTTAAGGTGACTGGTAAAAATGCAGCTTTCCAATGTGCCCCCATCAAAGATTCTAATTTAATAAGTCTAGGTGGAATTTGGGGAAATCTGCCTTATAACACATATTCCCAATGATTCTGACTCAGGGAGTCTATTTGAGAAACACTTAAATAAATGGGTAGAACTCCAGGCCTTTGACTCCAAATGCAATATTGTTTCTGCTGCACTACAAGGTCTTTGACTTTTATGGATTTTTCAGACTCAATTTTAAACAAGGTGCTATTAAGCCTGATACTTAAGTTAGACACATTAAAATTCCAAAGTGTCCACTGAGTTTCGACCATGACTCACAGAACCTAGTAACTAGAAACATCATCCTCTCTTCCAGGGAGTAATTTCCTCCACTTATTTAATATTTAGCGACACAGCAGCACTCTGTTTCCATATTATTGTGGTTCTGGCTACAGAGAGGAATGACTAAGATCTGACTGGTCAGATTCAATCCACGATCTAGCTGAGGACTCAAAACGTGACCCTTAGGCTAGAACAGAACCTCTGCCTGTTCTAACCTCTGCCT
>VBSM01002912.1:7281938-7305414 GCA_008086735.1 Cheirogaleus medius
CGGACCCCGGACCCCGGACCCCGGCCCCGCGCAGCCCCGAGGCCGCACCGGGAGGGGCCGCCGCGCAGGTAACCGCGGGGACCGGCCGCGCCACCCCGCCCGCAGCCCGACCCGGCGACGCGCAGTGCGGACCCCAGAGGTGGCGCCGCCCCCAGGACAAGTTTCGGTCGGTTTGAAACGAAGGGGTCGTGAAAGTCGCTTTATTTAACCTGCCCTTTTCCTCCTGTTTTAACTAAGTTCATTTATAGACAATGAGAAGAAACAGCCTCCTGGGTGACTAGGGCTGTAAATTAACCCTGAAAGTTTTTCAGGGTGTGGCTGTTTGCTTATGCGATATTTACTAACCTGTTAACTCTCCGGCTACTCAGAAAATCGGCGTTTAAAATAGTCTTTGAGGGACATTCCAAGTTTGCCGTTGCGTTCGGGCGCCGCGTTATTTATCAGCTTAGTCGGCATCTGTCTTCCCGAAGCGGTACCCGGCCGGCCCCTTGACGACGGGCCTTGCATGTGACACTCTTGCCCTCTAGTGCCTCGCCGGCTCGGTAGCAGGGCGCTGGCTAATATTAATACAACGTTACATAACAGGAGGGCGCCGGGCCCGGGCTGGTGTTGCTGCCACTTGTAAAGCCAAAAAGCCTGAGCCGATTGTTGCAGATGCTACCGTTTCAGTTTCTTTTCCATCCGTCGAAACTTTCCCAAGCATTTTCAGCATTCTGAACTTTAATTCCAGGTAAGTGTATTTATTTATTTATACTATACATTAATGCCTCCTGCATAAACGTAGGGGCTTTTTAGTAAGAGATAACAACTTTGTTTTCAATTAATTTAAGAATTTCAGGACTGAACAAGTGCTTCATTTTATTCTTTAAAATAAAAAAAAAAAAAGAGCATCTTGATTAAATTAAGTGAAAACCAAGGACTATCTTATCACTCAGGGAAAAATTTAAAGCTTCTTTTTCATAAGATTAAAGTATTAAGGGGATGACTTCTCCTGGATGTTTAAGATCCTCACCAACAACTTGTAATTATTCTGCAGTAGATTTGTTAAACAGACCACGTCTGTTCCCTTGGCAGAATTTTGTAAGCAACATCAGAGATTTAAAGTAACTACCTGCCCATCCATGCAGTAATCGTCCACAACAAAGCTTTCTATTTGATGCAGTTTATTTTAGAAACATTATTTAAAATTATAGAATTAATAAAATTATATGTAACTGGAAAGAAATGATCAGTCTAAGTGCTGAATGCTTTAAATTAAAAGAAAATAGATACATCTTCTATTTGATATATTCACTTGGAGGGTGCAGGGAGGAACCAAGTTACATTCTTTAAGAGATTTATCTATATCATTTTCCATGTAGATATTTTTCTAATATCTGGACACTGTTTAAGCCTCAAAGTCATTGAAAGTTGAAAATATATCTATATTCTTTACAAACATATTGTGATATAGCAACATATATAATCTGGAAGAGTTTTGAAAAAAACACTTCAAAACAATGTAAACAGATGCATTCTTAACAGTATATTAAAGTACAAATCACATATTGAGACAGGTGTGAAACTGATCTCAGACCTACTCTTTTTTTGCCCTTAGAAAATATCACATTATCAACTCGTGGACAATGCTGTTCACTACAAGAGAGCAGAATGGTAGGGAAGAGAAATTCTCAAATGTCTGATATGAAACTGAAGGAAATTTTTTATTTTTTTTCAACCATAGTTCATATCAATATCATATTTGAGAAGAAGATTGCAAAAATATATTGGAAAGAGCCTCCTTTTTATAACAGTACTGAACGTATAAAGAGGCTTGCCCTAACAGTAGCTTTTTATTTTTTTCTTGCTCTAGTTAACACAGTGTCTTATCATCTCTATGACATGGTTATTGTTTTTCTTTATGGTCTTGATGGTAAGACACAAGACTTGTTTCTTTATGCAAATAAATGTTAATTTTAAACTAGTCACATCAGTTCATTTTCTTCATTGTCTTTAAAATGAAGGATTCTCATGGTACTAAAATGTTTTACATAAAACAAAACTTTTATCTCTATCTGGAGAGATTTGTTTTAGTTTAGTTTGAGTTATAGTATACCTTCTCTTTTAAGAAATTTTCTTAAGAAAAGTATTATTTCTGGCCATTGAAGGACATATAGAATAATTTTTGGTATAACTGAAAGATTTGTTGAAAAAAATATAGTAGAAAAGATAATCAGACATTTGAGGTTCTTTTTCTGCACCATATATTCTGCTGAAGAAGTTATTACAAGCTAGAATCTAAATATTTCATGGTTGACTTGTCATTTCAAAAGTTTAAAACCATAAAGAAATTACAAATTTTTCTTTTAATTCTGGGAATCTGATTATGTGACTTCCTTGAAACCTGATTGAGTCTTAGCTGCTCTTTGGTGATGAGGTCCAACTTCTAAACTTAAATATGCATCTGTTGAGGTATAAAATATATTTTTAAAAACTATATTTAAGTACTTTATGATTTATATGGTCTGTAAAATTAAAGAAATAGAATTAAAGACAAAAACACTATTTTCATCTAGATGAATGCCTTGGATTTCAAATTGCTTAAGAATTTAGACAATAGGGCAAATCAGTGGAAGTTTACTTTCCCTGTGCTCTGGCTAGAAATGAGCATTCACACTGAAATGCATGAACTCTGAACACCTGTCCAGATTAGGGGACACTGCCAGGCCACAAAAATACTAGCCTACATTATAATGAAAATTTGTCTGAACAATGCTCAAAATTATTTTATAACTGAAATTTCTCTTAGCAAAGAATTGGTTTTACAATTTGTTGATTTGTCTGTTTGTTTTGAGTAAAAACTATATCCTCAGGCACCTGGATATCACAATAAGTGAATTATCCATTCATGATACTCTAAACATTTTTCATAAATTTCATATACATTACCTGACTGGAAAAAAAGATAGTCAGGCCCTACTACAATTAATTAATGTCCATAATAAACCATTTCACAACATCTCCTACAAATTACTGAGGGCTGTAACTCTTGGTTACCTTTTGCCAAATGAGAGCTTAAAAATCAAATATTATAGTCCTATCCTAAAACGTTTAGGCATCTCAGTGATGAGTATTCATTTCACGTACGTTTCATTTTTCAGTCTGTTTGGTTACAATGCTTGAAAATAACATGAAATTAGACCTGGATTCTAGGCCTGGCTCTTCAGGGAGAGAAGTGGCTGGGATTGCTCCCTGGCTGCCTCTGAGCTTGGTTTCCTCACCTGTGAGATGAATATCTTAGAGACTGTTTCCTATTCTGTTTGTTGTCCAACTTTGTAGAAATTGCTCTGGAAGATAGGACAGATACACATGAAAAATGCATTAGAGAATAAGACAAAACTTAACTTGTTGATAAGTGCTGTTGTCTAGGTTTTTACTAGTAAAAATGTAAGTGATTAAAATAACAATTAACACTCATAGAAGAGTTATCTTGTACCAGGGACTGTTATAAGCACTTTACATATTAATTTATAGCTCTTGTACTCTCTACAAAGATTATTTGAAGTGAATACTATTCCTCATTTCAAAAATGAGGAAATTGAGGCACTGCAAGGTGACCTACCTGCCTAAGATCAGATGCCTGGCAAGTGGTGGCGTTGTATTCAGTTTGATTCTGGCTCCAATGCACTTTTCTTTAACTATTATATTGCATTGTCTGTCTATAGGCTTTCAAATATTTATGTTGATACAATGGATGCAATCCATTTCCAGCACTTCCACTCTCACAGATAAAATAAGCATCTGTTCACCCAAGAGGTATTTACTAAGCACCTACTTTTATGCCAGGCATGAAGCAGTGCCCAGGACAATTAAATGTGGTACCTTCCCTAGTGAAGTATGGACCGTCTAGTTTGGGTGATTTCTTTCTCCTCTGTTGATACCCTAATTGGGTCGAATGTCACTTGTTCTTAAAGGTGCCCAAGGTAACAGAGGAAGAATTTATCTGACTTCGTTGATGTACCATAAACTAGAAAGTAATCTGAATAGAACCAGGATCTCCAACCTCTTCAGGACTCCCTATCATATTTCTTCATTGTTCCTTTCTGCTCTTTTTTCATCATCTTCTCTCCACAGATTGGCTGCCTTTTCTTCTCTTCTTCCTGGAACTTGCCCTAATACACAGCCAGACACTGCTCTGTAACTTTACATCTCATGGCCCAGGCAACCCAGGGAGAGACTGGGTTAACACTCTGTTGTTCCTGAAATTCTGATGGAAGACATAGATGATAAAGGCTTGTATTCGATCCTCAAAGCTGCGTTGGCAGTAGTCATAATGTCCTGCTGTTAAGCAGAGATCGATGCATACATTCTATTAATAGTTCCGTCTAAGAGTACGGGCAGACATTTTCCCTCTCAGCAGTGGGGTGGTTTCTTCCCTTACCTCACTGGATGGCATAACACTTAGGGAGGTGAACAAAACATAATCTTTCCTTCGTAATTTCTAAATAGAAGAGGAAGGGAGCATTACAATAGACACTCATTTTCCATTTAATCTACCAAACAAAGCTAAGGCCCCCAAGTGCAGCTTTTCTCCCATGCATCCTTTAAAAATTGCAATTGTAGAGGCAGAGTGTATTCTTGGTCGTACTCCATGCAAATCAACTTCTTGTCTACCACAGCAGAGTTCAATTAACGTGACACAATTTCACACATTCTTTCCTGAAGAAAGGCATGTTCTTTGTCAATTTTTAATATTACAAAATTACTTTTAGCAAATTCATGTAATGTGTTTGAGGGCTACAAATGGATTTTTCAACACTATAAAATATAGTTTTGTAGTTCATTCCTTTTTGAGAAAGAGGAATATTGTCAAGATCTCTTAAATATCTTTCATTTATCTTAAAACCTGAAGCTCTTTAGTTATTAATACTCATTTTCCAGATGGTAATCTTTTTTCACATTTCTTATACTGCCAACTTTAACATGATTCTATTTCATTTAGAAATTGATTTTTACTTTGGGATGATGGTGGGTGTTAGTGGAAGAGAAAAGATAGGTTACATTGACAAGTAAGCACTTCCGCTTGCAGATAGTGCAATACTTCGTGAAATTCACATTTGCATATATTTGGTTCTTCACTAAGCATATGGAATTGTCTGTGATCCCAAAAACTAATTTCTCCCTCTGCCTTTTGTTAGTGGTAAATAATTAGATAATTGCTAATGTTTCCTTGGTGGAATTTTTTTAAAAACAGATGTATTGCAAAGCAATTCTATTCACACTGAATTCTGAAAAATCTCAGAATGGGGAAAAGAAGTAGTTGAGTAAAAGTCAGCGAAAGACACATTCTGGATGTGCTTGATTTATGACTCTGGTCAAGATGGTCACTGCCATTCGCAGTGTTTATGTTATCGCCTTGACCATTTGAGGCCAATGTGACTGATGGAGGTATCTGCTCACGGAAGATGGTTCGAGTTAAGTATTGCCTTAGTTTGTGAATGCATCTGCTATTTGTGAAATAGTAGAGGCCTTTTCCCCACTCATTCAATAAGTATTCCATGGGCTGTTCTTACTCCAAGCACTGTGTGACTATAGAGGTGAACAGGACAAGAACTTCAGATGTTTCCAGTCTATGCAGAAAAATTACACAGACTATCTCATGACTAATTATAGCTGTGGAACATGCTACAGAGGTAAAGTAGAGAGTGATGTGAAAGTGTGTAACAGGGCGGCCTGACAGATCAGAGGGATCAGGGAAGACATTTGTGAGACAGGGACATTGATACTTAAAGCCATAGAATTTGGGGGATGAAGCCAAATGAAGAAGTGGGGAAAAAACTTGTAGACAAAGAGAACAGCAGGTGGGAAGACCCTGAGACAGAAAAGAAGCTGTCAACTGAAAGATGAGCCATTTGCCTGGAACTTAAAGGGGAGCTTACCATCTAACCAGGCCCAAGGGGTTAAGAGTGGGAAGCGTATCACACTAGTCTAGTGGGACATGTATAGGAATTTGAATTTTTATCAACAAGTAACATAAGCAAGCACTGATGGGTTTGCAGCTGGAAAGAAATAATCAGAGTTCTACTTTGATGCTGCATGGAGAAAAGTGTAGAAGGTGCCAGAAGCACGTGTGGTGGGATTAGCTGTTGCCGTAGGTCAGGGAGGGATGTTGCCTGGATACAAGAGAAGTGCACTAGCTCGAGAGGGTTTGGGGAAATAGAAGTGAGAGGACTTGGGTTTATGTAGATAAGCAGGGATAAAGTAAAAGAAGGTGTCAAGGATGAACCACTAGATAACTGTGGGAAGAGGAAGATGGTTGTAAGGGGAAGATGATAAATTCAATTTTGGAAAGATTGCATTTGCTTGCAATATGACTCTAACGGAGCCAAACAGTGGCTGGCGTATGATAAGAAAGGGCGCTGTTCATGTGCGCTGCTGTTGCTACTAGTCTATCAAGTTGATAGTTCAATTTGAAGTCCTACAACTTAGAGGAGAGGAGTCTGACTTACAAATAAACATTTGGAACTTACTAGCGTATAGATGGTAATGAAAATCAGGGAGTATGTGAGCTCATCTAAGGAAAGGGGAAGGAATGAGAAGAAACCCAAGGGCCTGGTGCTGGTTATGCCTCTCATTGAGCCTCTTCCTTTGCTCTAAGACCCATCCGACTTTAGATCCCTGCACTGAGGGTGGACTTCTGTGCTTCCCACAACTCTGCATAAGCTGAAATGCGTGTAGCCGTGTCCTTAGGAACCATTAGTACACTTTCATTGGCCATCTTCAGGACACTTCTCCCATTCACGTGTTATTTCTGCAACCATCATCATCATCATCATAGCAAGTAAATTTTATTTGTGCATTCCATGTGCCAAACATTATTTTAAGGGCTTTTAATAGTTTCTTTCACAGTCCTCATTAAAACTCTATTAAGTTGGTAGCACAGTGTATACCATTTTCCTATGAGGAAACTGTAGTCTCTAAAGTTAATAGCTGCCTGATAACAATTTCCTGCATGTTCCTAGCATGGAAGGGATGTGTTACAGTTGTCTTCCCAGGTGTGTGGTATTTTTGATACAGGCTATCAAAGTTCAAATTTCAGGTCAACCTCTACTCACTGTGACATCTTAGGCAGGTTACTTAGCCTCCAAAGGGTCCAGCACAGTGTTGGCACATGGTGAACGTTCATCAATGTTGCCTGTGTTGCAATTGTTATTTTACCTCCCTATATGGTGATATTTCCTTCACAGTGCCTTATAGGAAATCCTGATAATGTGGTGATGTTTGTAACCGACCCAACCTTGTAACTTTCCTGTTCCTAACTGTGTTTATTCCAGAATGTCTGCCTAAGTGGTTTGTTGATTTTCTAAATTTCACATACGATTTCTTAGCCATTTAACATATGTCTCATTACAAGTTGAATAGGAAGAGAATTCAACCACAACCATCAGCTCTATACTGTTCATAAGAACAGCTGTGTCCAGGGAACTTTCTGACATGGAGGCCAGTGTGCTTCTCCTTTAGTTACTCAGAGAAACTTGACCATGCAAAAGTCTGTAATTTTCCATGTGTTTTTGTAAACGCATTTCAAAAATACAATCTTTGCTATACTGACATGTCTATTTGTTGATCATGTTGTCCTTTTAAAATGTTTTTATTCTGTTTCTCATTTGAAAGATTACTGGGAATAACATGAGCCCTGTACCCTTAGAAACTTCAGTCTAACAAAGAAGAGAGACATTGAAATATTGCTACTAATATTAATATTTAGTAAGAGTTATGATAAAGTCTCCAAAGGGGTCCAGTTCTAAAGGTGGGAAGAGTAGAGTTGGTCAGGAAAGGCTTTTCTGAGGAATTGGTTTCAGGCAGCATATTGAAGTTTACCTGCAACCCATCAATTTCAAGGATTTTCTTGGCGTTTTTATTTGTCTACATCCAACTATTTTATAGAACTTTGTGATTTTGCTATCTCACCATGCATGATTTAGTCATTCTACCTAACTGAGTCTGAAGTGGACATCGCCAGCTCAAGCCAGTTTCCACCTTAAGCTTTGTGTTTCTATTCCTGGCACCTTTATCTTCTAGTCCCCATACCTGCCACCTCCCCCAGCCATAATTAAGGGTTATCATGTCCTTTTCTGCTTTCTTCCCAAATGTCCTCTTTCATTTCCATTTTCCCTGGTAACCACCTAAGTCTGGACTCATACCACCTCCTAGGTGGATGAGGGGGGCAACAGCCTCTTAGCTGGGACTTCTTCGCTCTGTGCAATGTGGCACACACTCTCTGATCGTATGAACACTCTCTGTCTTCTATTCTGGGCGTCACCGCCACACAATTGTCTGTAAACAGTATTTTTATCGACTTTCTCTGTTCAAATACATCCAATGTCCTCTATTTCTGGGTTGATACATCTATGCTTCACGGTCACTTCCAAGGACAGTCACTAATCTGCAGCACTATCTCAATCAAATATTGTTTCCATTTTCAACCCAACGCAGTGTCCTGTAATTAGTTTAGTTTCTCTCTAAGGTAAACACATTGTAACCGTTTCATTTCTTCAACCTTGCCAGGGATTTCTGCCTGGCCTCCTCTCCCACCCTTCGTATCTACCCCAGACCATTATGCAATGTCCCCCTCAAGCACCGTAGCTTTTAGAAACTGGCACTGGCTTTCCTAAACTTCGTTAATCTCTCTTTTTTCTTCTGAAATCTGTAACAAAATATCAACTGTGTAGCATAAATCACTATTTATGTGCAACATAGTGTTGGCTGTTGTTTCACAAGTCTTCTTTCCCTCATACTTCCAAAGAAAAGAATCATTCCTAAGATTATTTCTGTGCTTCCCCCAGCACATAGAGCTGCGCTAATCTCAAAGCAGGTGTTCCATGAATACCTGGTGACTAATTGCATAATGATTAATTGATAGATATTCTTTTGGTGAGTGAAGGTTTACTATCTACCATAGATATTATGATATTAGGTGTATTCCATGTTGGGATGTTATGATTATATCAACTTGGTATTTAATAAACAGAAGTTATGAGAAATTATAATCGTATTTATAGTCATGTGTAACCTTAAAAAAATGGGTTGTGACATTAGAATAAAACAGAAGTGTCAAATTAACCTATAGGCATCATAAGCCGTTGTGTTTAGTTAATTCCAAAAATAGTCACTGAGTACTTACTCTGTGCCTGGTGCCAGGGGTGCAATGATAGACGGAAGAGGCTAGCTCTACCTTCTTGGAGCTGCTAGTCATACAAGGAGGTCGACTTTAAACAAAATTTTAATTATAATGGTGGCATTAAGTACAAAGGAGAGGTACTTTTCCCAGTGACTCTGTGTACCTGCTGAGTTGGAAGGACAGAGAAGGCATCACAAGGGATTGTGTGGCAGAGTTTAATTCTCCACGTCTACCTGTCCTGGTGATGCCCACCAGTGAAGGGCCCCAACGGCTGCACCTTTGCCTCTGCCTGCTGCTGCGGTGCCATCCCCTCCCTGCAGGAGAAGGAGCCACAGCTACAGTTCAGGCCATCCTCAGGTTTTCGGAGCTAACAGAAACATAGCAGCTGTTTCTGGATGAGGTTGCAATATGAACAGTAAGTTCTGAGAGTCCACACCAGAGACTGAAGTTGGTCATGGTAAAGTGAGATGTGCAATTGGAAAAGGTTTGCAGAAAATGGGAGAATATTAATGTACCCATTTGAATATGTTAGACCAAATCCTCAGGGACATATGCTGGAATTTTCTTTGGCTTCAGGAGGAAACTTGAAGAGTTTAATGGAAAAGAAATGTCCTTCAGTGTTTTATACCTGTTAACAGAAAAGGTAACTTTGATGTGTTCCTAATATCTGTCCTACACAGTGAGAGCAAACACTCCTCACCACTGTGCCCCATTGCAGATAAGAATTGTATAAGTTACATGCCTTTCACTTTTGACAAAGGGAATAAACTGTAGATGCTGCTATCTGAAATGGAAAATGTGGCAACACATTTTATAGCCAGTCAAAAACACTTCTCAGCTAAAATGAAACACAGAAATGGGAAGGTGTGAGCCTTTGCGTCCTGCTGATATACTCCAGAGTAGTATAGCCATAAACATGTACACAGCTTTAAAAGTGCAATTACTGGGCCAGGCGTGGTGGCTCATGCCCGTAATGCTAGCACTCTGGGAGGTCAAGGTGGGCGGATCGCTCAAGGTCAGGAGTTTGAGACCAGCCTGAGCAAGAGCAAGACCCCAACTCTACTAAAAAATAGAAATTAATTGGCCAACTTAAAATATATAGAAAAAATTAGCTGTGCATGGTGGCGCATGCCTGTAGTCCCAGCTACTTGGAAAGCTGAGGCAGTAGGATCGCTTGAGCCCAGGAGTTTGAGGTTGCTGCGAGCTAGGCTGACACCATGGCACTCTAGCCCAGGCAACAGAGTGAGATTCTGTCTCAAACTAAACAAAACAAAAAGTGCAATTACGTATTGAAATCAATTAAGTATAGTTACAATGGAAACTCTGTTGTCCAGGTCATTTTTTATTTGCTTAAATTACCCCTACACCTATACTAGAATGTTTCAAAGGGTAGGATATATTGTTTATGTTGGATTTGTTTTAGAACATGTCAGATTACTTGATGGTATTTTATCCGGCAGAGGGATGCGATACCACAGACCTCACATGGCATATCAAGCTCTCTTCTTCCTTTACGTACAGTGTTCCTCAGACTTCTCCCTTCCCCACATTCTCCCTTAACTGTGCTCATTAATAGTTCATGACTAAATGGTCAGAAATGAGTCCACACTGGATTACCAGACTCAGCTGTCTAAGATTGCTCTGTGATATCCTCCATGCTATTGATTACTTCTTGTTCTAGAAAAACCTTACTCTTATGTTATTCCCTAATCAAGAAAGTGGAATGTCTCCTGTCTTAGTCTGTTTTATGCTACTATGAGAGAATACCACAGACTGGATAATAAACAATAAACATTTAATTGGCCCGCAGCTCTGGAGGCTGGGAAGTCTGAGAACAGGTGCAAGACTCTGGTGAGGGCCTTCTAGCTGCATCATCTCGTGGTGGAAGGTTGAAGGGCAAAAGAGCATCCCCAAAAGAGCAAGAGTGGACCAAGTTCACTTTTGTAACAAGCCCACTCTTGAGATAACTCACCCACTCCCTCAATAATGGATATTAATTCACTCATGAGGGCATTAGGCCTCGCCTCTAAACACTGCTGCACTGAAGATCAAGTTCCCAACACATGAACTTCGGGAAACACATTCGAGCCATAGCATCATCGCCCTGTGAGGCTTTCACAACCATGAAGTTCTGTGTTATCAAATCCTTCCATAATCTAGCTTACCCATATGTAGTCAAATTTATTTTTTAAGTATTCCTAAGTCTTTTCTTGCACTCATCATTCTTGTCTCTTGCCCAATATTGTGCTCACTCCTACCTCTGTAGTATTTCCTTTATCACAAAGGTCAATTCAAGTCACCCTCATCCTTCAAGTGTCTGCCCAAATCCCACTCCCTACCCTTCAGTGACACATCTCACAGACTCTCCCACTTGCCATGCTCTCACTCTGTCACATACAGTCATTGTCTCTAATACACAGCTCACACATTGTCATCATTCTTATCACTGTCTCTACTGTGCATGCCTGAGAAGTTTTAAAAGAACTTCACTATGCTGAACATTTATATTTTACATAGAAGGGTAGCTGTGCCATAAATATTTGAATGAATGACATAGCTAACCTTAAACATTTGAATGAATAAACTATAATATATAATTTATAGGACAAAAGCATATTTACCCTGTAAATAGAATAAATATCTTGTAAATATTTTGCATTTATATTCTAGAATATATTATTCATAAAGATAAACACATTATTCAAAATATTGTTCACTGCTTATTTCACAGGTGAATATCATAGAATTTTAGATCCAGAATGTTCTTGGTGCTCAATTATTCTAACTCATCATTTGACTTGAAAGGTACACGGACCCCAATGACACAATAAGAGGCAGAGGCGCAAAAAATCCCCACTGTTATGGCAAACATCAAATATGATATTTTCCAACAGTGCTGTTATCTTACCAGCTAGCTTTTAGCCTGCCTTCTAGACAAGAATAAGACCTGTCTTAATTTTTTTATATATATATTCCATGATATTTCCTTGCAAAGTGCCAAGACTGTAAGACTCTAATAAACTTTTGCTCTAAGAAGCACACGTTTCTTTCCTATTATTTTTCAAAGCTACCGAATTTTCAAATGGTACCAAGACTTGAAAGGAATTTGAAATTATTGCATCACAAGGGTTAGCTTAAATCTGTTTTTTTCATTGTGTTTTTTCAGAACACTTTTAGAGTATATAATGATTGCACTCTTCCCAAAAAGCAGAAACAGAATGGTACAGAAAGTGAATCACGGGTAAATATGCTCTTCCCTAAAAGTGCACAGTGCCCTTTGGTCTCCCGCCAGAGCTGAAGGAACCTAAGGAAGGATTTTACCCCTCACATTCTTCTTACTACATGACCATTTAGATTTTTGAAAACCCTCACTAAGTCAATATACAGTTCTAAAATGATCCATTGGGTTGGAGGACCATTTATGCATTTTGAAAGAGTTACTCTAATGAAAGCAACTATCATAGAGTTGTTTCTCTAATGAATTTGAAATGTATACAGAATAACAAAGTTCACTGTGTCAACAACTTTCAGAAAAGATAAAACTAGTAAACTAGTGTTTTAATTGTGGCACTTAATGAAACATGCTGAAACTTTTATGACTTTCCGTTCATGTAATTAAATGCAAATAGCTTGAGCATGCATCACGTGACATGTACCTGGAAGACCGGAAATGGCAGCATATGGCTCAGGTGACCTCTCTGTGGTCTTAAGTCTATATTATCCACAGAGTTTGATGCAAAGCTCAGTGAGTAAAATGAAATTCCCTGTTAGACCAATGTCTTTTCTGTACTAGGGCTAGAGACTAGTGTTCAGTGGAGCCCTCTCCCTCATTTTGTCCTTCCCATGTCCTCATTCAGAGCTGGGAGAAAGAAAGGGAGGGTTTCTGATTTACCACACACCAGCTCATCCTCCTAGCAGTCTAATAGTCTGCCACTTATGCCCATCAACAAGATCAAAACTCGTTCATTTCAATGCTACAGACTGAATGTTTTATATTCTCCTCTATTTTTCAGACTATATTTTCTGTGAGTCCTGATCGAGTGATACAAATGTGCTGCAATGGTGACATAAACTATTGACTGAGACTGGGAAAGTAGCTGAAAAACCTTATTTTCTCTTCCTTTTTTTTTTTATGGTGCTTCCATTGGAATAGTCCAGGAAAGTATACACAACATGAGTTTTATCATGAAACTTCACAGACACTTTCAAAGGACAGTTATTCTGCTTGCCACTTTCTGCATGGTAAGCATCGTCATTTCTGCCTACTACCTGTACAGTGGCTACAAACAGGAAAACGAACTCTCTGAGGTGGCTTCAGAAGTGGACTGCGGTGATCTCCAACCCCTACCTTACAGACTGCTGGAAGTGAAAACAGTGAAGCTTTTTGATGTCTCAAGGACAGACCCCACAGTGCTAGTGTTTGTGGAGAGCCAGTATTCATCCCTTGGTCAAGACATCATTACGATACTGGAATCAAGTAGATTCCAGTATCACGTTGAAATTGCCCCCGGAAAGGGAGATCTTCCGGCACTTACAGACAAAAATAAAGGGAAATATATTCTCATTATTTATGAGAATATTTTAAAGTATATAAATATGGACTCTTGGAATCGAAGCCTTTTAGATAAATACTGTGTAGAATATGGCGTGGGAGTCATTGGATTCCACAAAACTAGTGAGAAGAATCTACAGAGCTTTCAATTAAAAGGTTTCCCTCTCTCCATCTATGGAAACCTTGCAGTAAAAGATTGCTGTATTAATCCTCATTCTCCATTGCTTCGTGTGACCAAATCTTCTAAGCTTGAAAAAGGTTCTTTACCTGGAACTGACTGGACAGTTTTTCAGATTAATCACTCAGCCTACCAACCAGTAATATTTGCCAAAGTGAAGACCCCAGAAAACCTTTTTCCTCCAGTTTCTAAAGGTGCTTTTTATGCCACTATCATACATGACCTGGGGCTTCATGATGGAATTCAGCGAGTTCTTTTTGGCAACAATTTGAACTTTTGGTTGCACAAACTCATCTTCATAGATGCCATCTCCTTCTTATCAGGGAAGAGGCTGGCATTGTCCTTGGACAGGTACATCCTTGTGGACATTGATGATATATTTGTGGGAAAGGAGGGAACGAGAATGAACACCAACGATGTAAAGGTAAGGCTGTATTCTCTCAAAGTTTCAAAGTTTAATTTGTCTCACAGCAGGGCTGCCAACTAGCCTAGTTTATACTAGGACTAACGAGTTTCCCAGGACATGGGACTTTTATTTTATCAGCAAAGTCAGGCAAGCTAGGATAAGCTGCCTACCCTATCTCTCACCATAGATTGACTAAGTAGATAATATGTTTTCTTTCTGAAACAAACAAACAAAAAATGAAGATTTTACTAAAAGATCGAATGTAGCAGGTTCCAAAAATGGCTTTCTACAGAGTAGAAACCATTTGTTTAATTCTGTTTCAGAAACTATCTACCTTAGAAAACTATTACTAATCGAAGACTTGGTTCATTTAAATGTGAAATTAAAGTGAATTTGTCTTAATGATAATAAATACTCCCACAAATTTTCAAGAATTACACAGATCTCTTAAGTAGCAAGTTCAGATATTTTTGGAAGTCAAATATGCAACTCATTTTCTCTTACCATGTTTTTCTGAAACTCTGAAAATTAGCGTTACTAAATATGGAAAGCTATTACTATGCAAGCATATTTATTCACATATAAACATAAGGATTTAAATTGATTTCAGTGCACATTTCTGGTACATACATGAAGCCCATCGTGCTACATTTAAATTACATTACATTTCTTATTGTGTAAAACCGCTGCCCTTGAACAGAAAATAATTATTTGAAGATAGTTTGTTATTATTATGAATTGATGTAAACAACTGGTTGTTTAATATTAATGAAATTTAAAATTAAAATTATATACATTTGTCTTAGTTTCCCATTCAAAATGCCATAGGATTTCTCATACAAGTGAGACTTTTGATATATAATTTTTTATTCTCTATGGCTTTGACCTTTTGGTAGAATATCTAGAACTAAATCAGATGGCAAAAAATATATCTGGAAAACTGTGTTCTTTTATCTAGTCACTGAGCATCTGGCAAATAATAGTAATGTTCATCACACTAGTTAAATGAGCTAAGAATACCATTAAATGTTACTGTAAGAGAGTGTGAAGACTAAAAAGAAAAAAAACTTTCATATTCTTGGCATTATTTTAGTCTTTTCCTTTTAGCTCAATGGAAATTAATTAATAAAGAAGTTATATTTAAGTTTTCATTAAGTCTTTTGAAATTTAGTTTTGAAAGTGTAGCTAAATTAAAATCAAGCTGGTAGTTTAAGCATTTATTATGTGCTTGAAGATTATAAACAATATATAATTCTCCTTCTAATTTTTCTATTTTAAATTATTATGATAAAATGTTTTCAATGTATATATATTTCTGATGTAAAATTCTTTAAAACTGCAAAATATAGGTATTTGTTACAGCATTTCAAAATATGCTAGATAAATCTCTGAGTTTTCTGTTCAACGCTCCCCCATACCTCATATCCCTTAATATTATACAAAATATAAAGTACCTTTTGTGTTCTAGAAGTTAAGCCATGTTTTTAGTGGTATCAAAGATTAACGGGTTACCGAACACATTAAAGAACAATTTAGCATGTATACTTTATGAATTGCTAATATTTAGATAGGAATATATTTCCTAAAGTACCTAAAGGCTTTAAAAAGTATGTTTTGAATTATCTGAGTTTTTAAACTACTTCTAAGTTATATCTGTGATTGTGTCTCAGAGAATAAAGCACACTGTACTGCACATCATTTGCTGCACACTTGATATGGCCAAGTACAGGCCAGGTACATAGGTGGATACAAAGATAAATAAAGTGTCTTGTGGGGGAGATAAATAGGTAGGTAGCTTGCAGCATGGTTGGTATAACAGCAAAGGTATCCATGCGGATTTATGTAAGTAATGCTGTGGAAAACACTGTCGTGTGTGCTGTGTAGTAGAAACGATTAGGTATGTGGGACAGTGTGAAGGTGAGACCAGAGTGATGCTGTGATTCAGAAGGCTGTGCAGTGATTCAGACAAAAGACGGTAATTTTTTGAAACTAGAAAATCGGAGTAACGATGGAGAAGAAAGGACGATTTAAGAACTATTTAAGAGGTGAAATTGAACAGCTTAGTAATTGGCTAAATGGAGATAAAGGATATAACCAAGGATGACATTAGGGTTTTTAGCATAGCTGAATGCTTGATGACACCAGCCAACAGCAAAGAGCAAGAGGATCGCAGTGCAGGTCATTAGAGGTCGTAACACAAATTTCAGTTTTATTGACGTGCACGTGGGAGGTACAGGCGCTTCACAGGCAGTTGGCTCACAGGAGAAGTCTAGCTAGGAAATACAGATATCCAAGTCAGCATCCAGTAGGGAACAGTTCACAGCACGCAAGTGCGTGAGATCAGGGAAGGGATTTTTGTGGAGCGATAAAATATCAAGTGTAGAATCTTGAGGAAAGTCATTTTTTAGAAAATAAGTAGAGGGAGAAATTCCATGAATAAGTTTAAAAGAACAGTCAAAGAGCAGGAAGCTAAATGCTGTAGAAGCCTTGGTAGCCAAGAGCTTCAGGAAGACTGTGATCAGCAGTGAAAACCCAACAGCAGGGTCCACTGGGGTAAGGACGGGACTGTCTCCTTTGGGAAGAAGAGATGAAGGTCACTGGGTACCCTTGTGTGAGGCAGAAGGCCAGTTGCAGTGAGTTCAGGAGTGAACTAAGGGGTAAAGATGTGGAAAAAGAGTGTGGAGTGCTCAGTGGAGAGATTTTGATATGAAGGTAAGAAGAGAAATTAGACAGTAGTTGGACCGTGGGAGGGTGCTAGGGGGACCAACTGCCCTGGTTTGCCCGGGACCAAGAACATTCAGTGCTAAAACTCAGAGAGTCCCAGAGTTAGTTGAGATAAGAGAAGGAATAGCAAAGACTATGAAGTCTTAAAAAAAAGGATATGGATTTTGTAATTTTGTAATTAATAGAAATATTTTAATCAAGGTTTTTAATTTAATTATTACCACCTATGAACAAATATTATACTTTTCCTTGAAGTATTAGGAAAATTGAAAAGAATGTGAGAAAATCAAATATCACATTGACTGTTACTTGCAAAATTGGAAGGATAATGCACAACATAAATTTTAACTACTAATCACTGCATATGTGTTAGCTTTTTCCTTATGTGGAACAGAAAATGTACTTCCTTATTTAATGGTAAGATTAGAATTAGCAGTGAACTATCAGCTTTACCTACCTAACTGTTGATTAATATGAACACATTTTACAAAGCTTCAAAGCTACAAAAAAACCTGACATGGCACAAAATGTATGACTCTTTGTACCAAAGACCAAAAGAAGAAAAACAAACAAACAAAAAAACCAAAACAAACCTAAGTTGGTGTCTTCATTCATCTAGATATATTCAAGCTACAGGCGATAGCTCTTAAAGAACCAAAGAAGAAAATAGCTTAGACAATTAAAATATTCTTCAAAAAAGGCAGGATTAATTTCAGTTAAATTGAAGTTAGAAAAAGAAGGTGTGCATGTGTGTGTGTATTTCATCAGACTTTGGACTAGTTTTGTGATGTTCAAAAATTTAAGGTCCTAGTACTCTTGGACCTATCCTTAAACTTCCTGAGACTAAGCCTAGAGAACAGTTTATTCCTTTTAACATTTCATGATCCAAGAAAAATAAATCAAAATATAAAAGGATACTGAGCACAGTAGCTCACGCCTATAATCCCAGCACTTTGGAAAGCAGGGGTGGGAGGATCACTTGAGGCCCGGAGTTGGAGGTTACAGTGAGCTACGATTGTGCCACTGCACTCTAGCCTGGGCAACAGAGCAACACTCTGTCTGTTAAAAATAATAATAATAATTAAATATACATACATATGTATATATAAATGGACCTTCTTTTGTATTTCTATGCTGATGGTTTCTACTGTCAGGCCTGTAAAAGTTGGGGTTAGTTACTCCCAAAGTAGATAACACTTATTGAGTACATATATTGTTTTAAGTGTTTTACTTCATGTTCTTTCATTATCATTTCATTCTCACAAAAATCCTATGAAAGAAAGACTTTAGCATCAATTATATAAAGAAACTAAGGTTCATAGTCTGTGACTAACTTGCCCCAAAACTTACAATTAATGAGTGGCACTCCTAGGATAAAAAATGCAGTTCTAACTGGCTCCAAAATCTGAGCTTTTCCACTTCACAGTGCTTCAAAGTTGTGAATCTAACACAGTATTATGGTGACCATAGCAATTCTTTCCTACCAAATTCTACTTTATTATAGGCTAACAGAGTCATATCTGAAGCTTTGCCCTAGATTTACTTAAAAATCTGGAACAGGAATTAATATCAATCACTTCTTTAAATGTCTTGTACTTAATCTAAGTTTTAGATGAAGTAGAGTGGCACAATGGCAGACACTTTGGATATTGAATAAAATGAAGACCCAAAATTGCCCATAATTCACATAATTTAACTTTTTCTATCTGTATGTGCTCAGACTTTAAAGTCTATGTGATGCAAAAGAAACATTCAGCAAAGTGAAGAGACAATCCACAAAATAGGAGAAATTATTTACAAACTACCCATCTGACAGGAGATTAATAATTAGAATATATAAAGAGCAACAACTCAATAGGAAAAAATCGAATCTGATTTAAAAATGGACAAAGATCTGTATAGACATTTCTCAAAAGAAAACATGCAAACGGCCAACAGAAAACATGTTCAACATCATTAGTCATCAGAGAAATGCAAATCAAAACTACAATCAAATGGCAATGACATATCATTTCGCTCCAATTAAAGTGGTTTTTAGCAAAAAGACAGGCAAGAATGCTGGTGAGGACGTGGAGAAAGAGGAACCCTAATACAATGTTGGTGGGAATGTAAGTTAATGCAACCACTATGGAGAACAGTATGGAGGTTCCTCAAAAACCTGAAAATAGAACAACCCTAGCACCCAGTAATCCCACTGCTGGGTATATATCCAAAGGAAGGGAATTCAGTATATCAAAAAGATATCTGCACCCCATGTTTATTGCAGCACTATTCACAGTAACCAAGATTTGGAATCAACCTAAGTGTCCATCAGTGAATAAATGGATAAAGAAATTGTGGTACATATACACAATGGAATATTATATAGCCACAAAAAAGAATGAAATCCTGCCATTTGCAGCAACATGGATAGAACTGGAGAACGTTATGTTAAGTGAAATAAGCCAAACACAGAAAGACAAATCTCACATGTTCTCACTCATATATGGGAGCTAAATATTAAAAATAATTGATCTCATGGAGACATAGAGTAGAATGATGGTTCCCAGAGACTGAGAAGAGTAGCAGCAAGGGAAAGATAAACTGGGGATGGTCAATGGATGCAAAAATATAGTTAGATAGAATGAACAATATTTCATTGCACAATAAAATGACTATAATCAACAATAAGTTAGGGTATACTTTAAAATAATCGAAAGAGTAGAATTGGAATGTTCCTAACACAAAGAAATGATAAATGTTCAAGGTGATGGATTTAATTCACATTGTATGCCTATATTAAAATGTCACATGTACCCTATAAAGATATACAACTATGTACCCATGATAATTAAAAATTAAAAATAAATAAAAATGAAGTCTATGTGATGTTTTAAGGTGATTTATGCAGGCATTCTTAATATTTTTCAAAAGGACACAAACAATATACAAAATGTCAAAGAAATTGTATAGTTGCTTAATCTCTGGGAAATGTGAATTAATAGCTATAGTGCTTTTTTATTCTTAACTTTTGTAAGCTATCATTCATAATGAAAGTATAGACTGAAATACAAAATAGATCTAAAACCATAATGTTAATATAAAGTAAATTATGAGATCTACTTGACATCATTTATGAGCTGTTTATGACCAAAGAAATGCAGTCAACTTCTTGTATAAATCTTGTAGGTGGACTAAAATTTTAAAATTAAAATTTACCCATATGATATATATTGGAATTTTACCTTAAAAGATTAGATGCTTTCTAATTTTAATACTAATAATTATGATGATTATTAGTAATTATAGTTATTAATTATGCCAATTGCTAAACTAGCTATGTATTTAGTTTTCTATTGCTGCTGTAGCAAATTACCACCAACTTAGTGGCTTACAGCAACCCAAATTTATCGTTTTATAGTTCTGGAGTTCACCTGTCCCACAGGAGTCTCACTGGGCTAAGTACAGTGTGTTGACAGGGCTGTGTTCCTTTCTGGAGACTCCCTGGGAGAAAGGAACACAGAAAATTTCCTGTTTCCCTTGAATTTGCTGAAAGATCAACTTACAATTAAGGCAGATTAATAAAAGAAAGAGGTTTATTTACTGTGTACATGGGGAGCATTACAGAGTGATTACCCAGTACCCAAATGGGATCCAGATATTTTTATACCCTCCTTTTAGAGGGGAGGGGAGATGAGGAGTATAGGTAATTCTGTTTAGGAGCAGAAAATGGTTGCTAGGAAGAATGAATAGATACTTGGGGGGATGAATGGTTGGGGAGAAACAGATTGACTTGTAAATTAACCTGAGAGACAGGTATTATGTTTAAAATGATGTGGGCCAGGTCTGGTTGCATTCTTGATTTGCTTTCCTGCAACATAGTCAGATAATAGGGAAGGGAAGGGAAGTCCATTGTTCTTTTGATGGTCCACCTGGTTATACAGATGAAGGGAAAGTCCCTTCCAATGCCTATTGATCTGGAAGGGCCCTTAATTCAAACTATTCTTTATACCAAGGAGTCATATTTTGGGGTGAAGTTTCCTGAGCTCCTTCACCATTGCCTTGCTTTTTCCATCTTTGAGACTCTGCCCACATTCCTTGGCTCCTGTTTCCTTCCTTCATCCTCAAAACCAACAACATGACATCTCTTTGTGCCTTCTTTCATAGCCGCATCTCACTCTCTCTAAAACTGAAAAAGGTTTTCTGTTTTAAGGACCCATGTGATTAGATTGGCCCAGTTGGATAATCCAAAATAACCTCCCCATATCAAGTCCTAAACGTAATCACATCTGCAAAACCTCACTTGCCATGTAGTGCACATATTCACAGGTTCCAGGCATTAGGACATAGACATTTTGGGCAGGGGTAGGAAACATCATTCTGTGTACCACAAGTTACACTGTTGAGAAAATCACGCTAGCAAATCTTAGAAGGGCTCAACTCTCCAAAAGACTTTACTACTTTACTACTGTTCTCCTCACCAGGAAATGAAACTTTGCTGGCATATATATGATCAAATCATTAATTTAGCTTTCTAAATCAACAGTAGTTACTTGGGGGAACTTAAATTGTCATGCTCTTAAACTCTTCATATCCCTTACACTCTAAAGTGTGTAGGCAAACACTGGTAGGCAAGAAACCCTCTCTTCACTTAGGTAGCTTAAGAAATTCAGCTCTCCAAAGATTGCTCAGTTGGAACAGAGGTGTAACTATCATCAATTCACAACTTTAGTGGTTTCTAATGTCATGTTTCTAAAAGTGCATCAATATGAGACAATTAGAGACAATTTTAAAAGCCAGTTTAGGACTACCACACCGTTACTTAAGTGCTGGTTAGCATTTTCATTGTCGCCGTTTTCATTATACTTCTTTCCTCTTTCTACTTTATTCTTTTTGACTTATCTTGTGTTTCTGAGTTCACGTTAGCTTCAGTGCCCTTATTTTATTGTATTGGTCTTTTTCTCTTTGGAATTTCTATTCTAATTATGCCAATCTAAAAACACAAAGGAGTTTTATTCAATCTGTTTATACCTTCTCTCTTTAGCCACCATACTTGGAATCTCTGGTGTCTGGGTTAGCACACTAGTACTTCTTTTCTTCCACTTCATACTTACATCTTTATTTTTATAAAACTACCTTTCTCTATTTTTTTCTGTGAACAATATATACTGAGTAGAATGAGCTTACTAAGAAAAAGAAAGAAACATTGCATGTAAAAATTAAGCCAGCTGTCTGGGATATTGAACAATGATGATCTAACCAAAAAATAGGAATAATTCATTCACTATTCTTTATCTTGGATTAAATTTTTATAACACCAGAACAACATATAACAGAGCCACTCCTCGTCTAAGAATCTTAAGAGACAAGGTATTTGCGTTCACATAGAAAGACAACTTACTTGATATTCTTGACTAAAAGAATTTGAGTGATTTTGACAATAAACTGTTCAAAGATGAGAGTTGCTGTCAGAGTAGTTAGGAGTTGTATCCTGCCAGACTTGAATTTCTGATATACTGAAAAATACCTTTAGGAAATTTTGTATAACATTTTAACAAAAATTATTTTACAGTATTTTCAGGAGAAAGAAGGCATTATAATGAAAACCCATTTTAACTCTAGTGTAGTTGCTTTAACAAAGTAGGTTAATATTCAATGAATTTTTGCATAATTTGCAAATCTGCAGAAATGCAATAACATTTAAAGGATGTAAGGGAAGAAAACACCTTCCCAATTATTTCTTCTTTTCTTTTTAAACATTTTTAAATAATTTTCTATTAATACACAATATTTGTACATACTTATGGGGTACATGTGATATTTTGTTAACATGCATGCACTGTGTAATGATCAAGTCAGGGCATTGGTTTTATCATATCTGATTCATGGGCATTGTCATTGCTCTGACTGAGGGCAAATGAACAAGGGAAAAGGAAAGTTGTATTTTTTATTCTTGCTAGAACTGTCTTGCTAGAACTAGATCTCCAATAGCATTGTCACTTGCAACTTTGCAAGAACTAATTAGTGCTCAGTGGCCATTCTCAGAGAAGATCCATCTGCTCATTGCACTCGAAAAGCTCTATTTCCCTAAATGGGAACTGTCTCTAATGCATGCCAGGCAGTGACAGGAGGCTGCTCATCAACCCTCAGGATGGTGCAGAGCCTCAGCAGAGGCCCGGGAGGTCCTGTGTTGAATGTTCTGTACTTAGAAATTGACACAATGTCAATGTAACATCCTCAGGAGCAAGGAGAGGGTAATTCACTGCACATCTTTGTTTTAAAGCCATTAACAAATTTCAATCTGGCTCTCCTCCAGTACAAGTGAATGCCTTTTAACAAGCAGAATCATGGCTGAATTTAAACTAACCCTTCAAGTCACTCACATATGACATATTCAACAGTTTAAACCTGTACTTTTATTAGTGAGAAGCCTGTTAACAATAATAGATATTGTTAAAGTCACCAGTGATGAATCCA
>VBSM01002912.1:7305514-7324162 GCA_008086735.1 Cheirogaleus medius
TTCAGGAACCTGTACATCAGATCAGGCAGAGGAGAGAGACTCCAGAGGCAGAGAAGTTTATGATCCAGAGGTTTAAAACCCAGGATAGAGAAATGGAAATTGTTTTGTTAAGTGGAAGGACTAAGGGAGGGGGGGAGAGAGGGAGAGAGAGAGAGAGAGAAATTCTTGTTTTGGGTCTAATTGAATGTGCTTATGATGAAATATCAAAGAAATTACGAAGGATTTAGGTTCAGTTATAGGTGGGATGCAGGTACCCTTGTTAGGTAGATAGCGAGAAATTCTGGGTCTCCTAGGGATGAAAGTGGGCCCCTGTTCTGGTGCCACCCCACCTTAATCCTGTCCCGAGTGATTGCAATACCTGGGGGAGGAGGTTGGAACACCTTACGAATCTGCCAATCAGAACTGAGCATGCCAACTACAAAAGAATGCAGAGGACTCTCTAGCCCACAGGCCAAGCAGCATAGGTACCAGATTTCCATAGAATCTGGAAAGTGACCTAGAACAACCAGCTTTCAGAGAGGCTCATGGGAGATCCACATGCACAGTAAGACTCAGGTCATACAACTCCCAACTGTCCAAAAAAAGTGGTTCCATGGTGACGTCTGAGCCACCAGAGAGGTCCCAATCTGGGCACTATAAAACAAGACCAAGACTGTAACCAAGCCCTTTTGCCCTCTTTTGCCGCGAGAGTGGGTCCGGTCGTCATATGTGTCTCGTTCTGTACACCTATATCTTGCTCTTGCTCTATAACCCTATCTTTATCTCCTCAATAAACCTCATTCTTGTGCTTGCTTTACTTTGGTATGTCTGGTCATTCTTCGGCCATGAGAGCACCAAGAACCAGTATTCCATACTAAAACCTGACACTCCCCTAGATGATTTTCTTTAAAATGTTAGCAAAAGAAGTACTTTTGAAAGAAGAAAATAAATTTTATCTTAGTAAGTTTTCAACGGAGATTCAAACATTTGTCTTTAAGAAGCTACTATAGTTAGGGTGAACTGGGTTTGTTTTTTTGTCCATATGTCCAAAACGAAACTAAATTTTCATTGTTTCAAATATATAAATAACACGTGAACTTTGTAATGAAAATTACCAATCGGTATAGAAAATTACAAAGAAGAAAGCAAAATATAAATCTTCTTTCAGTCCTACTGCACACTGATTTAGTTGATCTTTGATGGTTGAAAATCTGATAGAGTAAATTTTTATTTCATTAAATTATAAATTTTTTATTTAATCGTGAGAGATGATTAATATGGTCACATATCTTTATTGTCCATTTGTATTCAGACTTCTGTTCATTTTTCGGTTGGAATGTTTAGTTTTGTTCTTGGTCAGTCAGTTTTCATCTTTTCTCTTATTTTACATCCATATATAGAACAGGACATTTCTTAGTTGGTATATAACCTTTATGTGTCCACATTCCCAGAAAACTTCGCAAAAATTCTGATAAATTAAATGAGAAAGACCACATTAATATCATAGAGGGGGGAAGCTTATACAATGTCTATCAAAAGATACCAGGTCACAGCACCTGGCACTCCGGTGTTCCTGCAGTGACCAGCTTGCGAATGTGTGACCTCTCAGATCTCACTCCTCCCTGGCAAAGCTGGCGGTGGAGATAGCTGCAGCACTTTCATCACAGGGCTGTTGTGAGAATGCAGTGAACCTATGAATATGAAAGCACTTTACAAATTATCAATCTTTATCTCTGAGTTTGTTTCTTTTTCTGAGATTAGGCAACTGAATATAATCAATTCTAAGATCTTGAACAGTTCTAACTCTGTGAGATTCTCTAAAGCATTACTAAGGAAAGTCTAGCACCAATTTGACTTGAACAGAGTCAAGTCAAATTTATGGTGAAATGGGATGAGCAGAGCACCTCTTTTGAGAATTAGGGTTCACATCACCGCTCTATAGCGCATGCTTTGCCTAACAGTCCCAAGGAAGGGCATGTGTGAGAAGGCATGGTTGGCTTCCCTGACTTCAGGTGAGACATATTAATATAATTCCAAGACATTCTATTCTGGTTTCCCTGAATAACTTATTATCTATCTAATATATAACTTGTTGAAAATATTTTGAAAATATTTATATAATTACTCTCTACCATCTGTTATTTTAATACATTGCATAAGCTTACTTTTAATTTTAAACAAATTTCCCAGCTCATAGTTCTTACCAAATCTGTGACCATTCTGTCCCGCCCCTCTCCCAATTTTGTAGACCTCAACAATTACTCTCTTGACTTTCACATTTTTATAGACTGAAAAGCTCTTCATCATTTCATCTTTCTGATTATTTACTTCTCCCTTCCAGTTTCAGAGGCAAACGCAATATTCCTGCTGAAAAGAGCCCAGGAGTTAAGATCACATTGGGTCCAAATCTCAAGTCTCCCCTTTCTAGCTGAGTAAATGGGCAACTTTCTTAGAAAAGACAATGACTTGGGCAAATTTGTGCTCAAATCTCAGACCCATACAAGTTGTGAAACCTGAACAAGTTACTTAACTCATCTGGACCTGTCTTCTCATCTTTGAAATGGGGATGATGGTAATACCTACCTCATGAAGTCTGAAGAGGTCTAAATGAGTTTGTGCCTGGCATAAATTGGGTTCCCACATGTTGGTTTCCTTATCTCTCCTACAAAATACACTGCATCTTATGAGAGGTTTGTTGCGCTTATGTATCCATTGTTCTAAGTAAACAGACCACAATTATGTACATTTCAGTTTAGTTTTAAAATGATAAACACAGTGAGTGCAATTGGTAGATAGTGTGTGTGTGTGAGAGAGAGAGAGAGAGAGAGAGAGAGAGAAAGAGATCTGTGGATACAAAAATACATTATACTATAAAATGTACTGTTTAGTTTTACATAAATAAATTTACTTCTTTCTAAATGCAAATGTATGTGTGACAGTATCTTTCACATGTAACAGGAGGGATTTGTTACACTGTGGTGATTTGTTGCTTTTAAACAGCCTTAGCAGCATCCAGAGGCAAGGCTGTTATGGGCTCATTATTTCCTACCCCTCCAGAGGATGAACTGTGTTAATTAAGCACATTTAAAGTGAAAAAAAAAAAACGCTTCTCCTGTGTCCCTATTAAGCTACTGTCTCTTTACTTACCGATGCTTGTTACAATTTATTAACTGTGAATTATACCTCACAGTAAATTAACCCTTCTTTCCTCACTCGATTTGTCAGGTAGAAAAGTTGAGTAAAGTTACAAACCAGCCAATTGCCTTCCTGAGAATAGAGATATGAAACAATTTCCTGCAGCATTGAACCTCAGAAGAATTTAACAGCTTTTGTGAATCTAGTACTGATGCTCATTTTCAAACCTGGAACAGACGTATAAATAATGTTCAGCACAATGTACCTGTCTTTAGAAAGCTGTTTATAGCCATGTATATTTATTAGTTTTCCATGATTTCAAGCAATATGTTTTCTTTACCCTCTCCTTTTCTTGTTGCACACACACACTCAAATTCCTATCACAAAGGCTCTCTGGTACCTCATAAAACACAGCCTTGGGGGTGATTATTTTTCCCACTTACATTTTAGTGCCCTTGCTTCAGATAGTACCAGGATCCAGTAAACCGGATCTTTCGCTGTCCATGGATATTAGCAAGTTTCCTTTTGCCACTTGTCAAGAACTGTGAAGAGTCTTGAGATTTCACTTGCAGATTAAGAAGTCAGCCTGCCAGAGTTTCATGGGTGCTGGCAGAAGGCGCAACACTCCTGGGTCAGGGAGGAGGACTGTATTGCTCACAGCAATAGCAGTAACCAGAGTATCAGCATTTAAACTGGTTCTCCAGTTCCAGTTCCTACAGGGTGATGTGAAGAGGGCCGGATGGTACCTGCACATGCAATGGGTTGCTTTGTAGGAGAGAGACCGTAAATTTAGGGAACCCAGGTCATTTATAGTGGGCAGCAAGCTTGAATGCCTTTGCCCCAGAGGTAAATGTTGTCTTTTTTATTTTGGAAAATAAGCTAACTTGCCCTTTGCTCTAAAGAAAGATGCTCTCTCTATATTTCAAGGCTGTTTATAAATATCCTTGAAAAGACAGTACATAACAAAAGCACTCAGTGCTTTTGCTCATAAGACGTACAGAAAGGCAAGGGTATCATGAATTGTCCACAAACACCACTGAAGCTTTTTCTTCATGGATGTGTGTTACAGTTTAATAATGTTTTCAATGCATGAGCCTTTACAGTTAATATGGATTTAGTGCTATGAACAGGTAATCCGAAAATCACATAGTCTTCTTACAAAGAATACTAACAGGTTGGTGCGAAAGTAATTGGACTGTGAATTTTAAATCATAACTAGACTCAAACACATTTTTATTAATCAAAATAGGAACCATTACAATCAACACATTTTTGCCGATGGGGAAATAAGTTTGTTTATTCCTGTAGCTTAAAAATCCGTGCTTTGGAATTCAACAAACTCTTGGAAAGCATTTTCTGCATCCTGCTGCTTGTGAAAGCGTTTTCCCTGCAAAAAGTTGTCAAGATGCTTGAAGAAGTGTTAGTGGGTTGGCGAGAGGTCAGGTGATTTTGGTGGATGAGCCAAAACTTTGTAGCCCAATTCTTTCAACTTTTGAAGCCTTGGTTGTGCACATGAGGTCGGGAATTGTCATGGAGAAGAATTGGGCCCTTTCTGTTGACCAATGCTGGAGGCAGGCATTGCAGTTTTGGTGCATCTCATCAATTTGCTGAGCATACTTCTCAGATGGAATGGTTTCGCTGGGATTCAAAAAGCTGTAGTGGATCAGACCAGCAGCAGACCACCAAATAGTCACCATGATCTTTTTTTTGGTGCAAGTCTGGCTTTGGGAAGTGTTTTGGAGCTTCTTCTCAGTCCAACCACTGAGGTGGTCATCGCCGGTTGTCATGTAAAATCCACTTTTCATTGTCACATGTCACAACCCGATCAAGAAATGGTTCCTTGTTGTTGCGTACAATAAGAGAAGAGGACACTTCAAAATGACAATTTTTTGATTTTTGGTCAGCTCATGAGGCACCCACTTATTGAGCTTTTTCACCTTTCCAATTTGCTTCAAATGCCAAAAGACATTTGAAGCAAATGGTCGATGTTGAGTTCTTTGGCAACTTCTCCTGTAGTTGTAAGAAGATCAGCTTTGATAATTGCTCTCAGTTGGCCGTTGTCAACTTCCAATGGCCGGCCACTGTGCTCCTCATCTTCAAGGCTCTTGTCTCTTTTGCAAAACTTCTTGAACCACCGCTGCACTGTACATTCATTAGCAGTTCCTGGGCCAAATGTGTTGATGTTGCGAGTTGTCTCAGCTGTTGCACAACCTATTTTGAACTTGAATAAGAAAATCATTCAAATTTGCTTTTTGTCTAACATCATTTCTGTAGTCTAAAATAAATATAAAATAAACAGCAGGTAATAAGTCATTAGCAAAAAAAAAATAAACCAAGAAATGAGCATTAAAATGATGTATAACATAACCACCTTTAAAAATGTATTCCAATATCAAACGGCAAATTTCAACAGTGCTAAAACTTTAATGACTTTTGCACCAACCTAATACAAAATCCCTATTTTTAACTAAAGGAAAACTCGGTTTTTAGTTTGTGTTCAATTTACTTAACCTCTGTGAACCTCAGTTTCCTCTTCTGTAAAAGACATTAAATAATAGTACCTAGCTCAATGAGTTGTTGAGTATATTAAATGAGAGAGTCTATGTAGAATGCTTAGCACAGAGCCTGGTATACCTTAAATATCTATCACTGAATAAATGTTAGTTTTAATTATAATTAACTATAAGTATACCTTGATGAGAGGTACTTAAAATACCCCCTTCGGTAAACCATCATTGGTCCCATTTCCAAACGTACCTTGGGCGTGCTGGTTTGCCTTTTGTTGGTGTAGAAGCATTTATCAGGAAAGGGTAGAGATAAAAGGAAGTAATATTTTGAAGACCTATTGTGTGTTTTAAGTTGATTATTTGACCTAGTGCTCCCACGCATTATTTCATTCTTAGCAGCGTTCTTACAAAGGAGGCACTATTTTCTACATGAGTAGACTGAGATTTCAGACATTGCTGAAGGTCATGCAGTGTGTAAATGGAAGAACAGGAGTCAAATCCCGTCTGACTTTGTACCTGTTTAATTTTTAACCATTTAATTTTATTTTCCTTAACCAGCTCTCTATCTTTTGGGACTGGTTATGCCTTTGTGACAGAAAGTCCTCCCTACTCTCCTGCCCTCATTGCCAAAGGGAACAGTAGGCTCACAGTGGGAGCAGACATTAGGGATCCACCCGTATTCTTCTAAAAATAATATCCATCTCTGTGTATTTGACTTTTTTTTTTTGAGGAAATGGAAAGATGTAGGTCAGAGGATACAAAGTAGTAGGTATATAGGATGAACAAGTCTAGAGATCTATTGTACAACATGAGAACTAAAGCTAATAAAATTTTACTGTGTTTGGGATTCTTGCTAAATACAGGAATTCTTGGGTTTTTGCTCCTCTTGCCACAAAAATAACAACAAAAAATGAGTAACTATGTGAAATGATGGATATGTTGATTTGCTTTGCTATAGTAACCATTTTACTATCTGTATGTATCCTGTAACATCATGTATACCTTAAATATACACAATATACACAACGAAGTTTATTTTTAAAAATGATATCCACAATATGCTAGGCTTGAACAGTACCTAAGGCCCAAATGCCACCTTTTGTGCCACAGCCTCTTGCCAAATCCATAGACTCAATCAACATGTTTCTCTCATTCTTTTTGACTATCTGAATTCCTAACTCAGTGCTTTTCAGATCCCTCTTGGGAACTTTAATGACAGTAGTGACATCTTCGAGAAATGCAAGCATGACACCTGTTCTGGGGTATGTTGGTTTTACAAAAGGCATTACATTAAATAGAAAATATTACGTGATAATAAGCCTACAATAATAACGAAACTTCATTCAGGTGAATGTAAGAACTATTTACTTTAAGAGATACACTCTTACTATTACACTAACACTACAAATAAAGGTGAAAACATGCCTTTTTAACTTAGTTCCGTAAGAATTTTCCTTGCCAGCTCTGCCCAGAAGATGGATTATACATTATTTTAAGCGACTGGCATGAGAACCAGGATGGGGAAATAATGACTGCTTCTTAACGCTGGAATCAAGTGTGCTGCAGATTGGCGGCAGAATGAAGAGTCTGTGTTTCTTGAAATCTTTATTGACAGTAGAAGACCATATCGAAAGTCTTCCAAAATAATGCTTCTAACTTTCTCAAAAATTCACCACATCAAGAAAATTCCAAAATAAGAAAATACCTAGTAGAAAAGTTCAGACTCCAGCGCCACAACTGCCTAAAGATATTTAGAATTCACATAATCTTTACACAGATGTGAAGAGAAAAAATTACTAACCGAAAAATAGAAATCTATCATTCTGGTTTTATAATTGAAGGTATAATCACACAGTCCTTGAAAATAAGAAATCAATATTATAATACAGGGCGAACCAATCAATGAGCACAATAGGCTGAGTGATGAGGGGAAACGTTGCTGCCTTTTGTTGGTAACATTGTGGAGACTGTCGGATCAGGGGTCTGAATGTCGCTTCTTGGCGTGCTCTTGGCGAAGAATGGCCAGACACACCAAAGCAAAGCAAAGCAAGCGCGAAACAGGCTTATTGAGGAGAGAAAGACAGGATTACAGAGCAAGAGTAAGATATAGGTTTACAGAGTAAGAGCAAGATACGTTCGCCACAGAGCGGTGAATGGGCCTCGGGTAACAACAAGGCCTTGGTCATGCTCTGAGTCTTGTTTTGTAGTGTGTGCACTGGGCCCTCCTCGAGGTCCAGACGTCACCATGAACCACTTTGAGGGGCAGTTGGGAGTTACATGGCCTGAGTCTTACTGTGCTTGTGGATCTCCCATAAGCCTCTCTGAAAGCCCATGTGGGGGCTAAACCACAATGTAGATTTAAGCCAGTGACATGATAATTGGCCTTAGGTTGTCCTAGGTCACCTTCCAGAACCTGTTGTACTTCTGCATGCTTTCACAGTTGTCACGCTCCCCAAGTTCTCATTGGGAGACTCGCAGGGCATTCCCTCCACCCCCCCATATGTGGCAATTGCTGGGGTGCCTGCCTTTGTCCCCAGGAGGGCCAGCGTCCCTCACCAGCTACCTAATGAATCCAGGCGCCTATCCAGGTTCAAGTTGGTCACTCTTGGTTTTAGTAATAATTTTATATGTGCCCCACCTTTAGGTTTGTTTTTGTTTGTTTGGTTGGGTTTTTGTTTTGTTTTTTGCTTTGCCCCATTTAAAATTTGTACGGGGGAAGGGGGAGAAACAACAGATATATAACATAGTGTCGTGAGCAAACCAAAACACAGAGCCATGAAATGAAGAATTTCACTCTGTCAACCTATTTAGATTTTCCTAGGAGTTCAATTACTGTATTGGCTTTTATCCGTTCCTCTGAGACTTACTGAGAAGATCAGCTATTACTGGCGACTACCTGGCTACGTGGCCACATTGTTCCTTCGCATTTATCTGGAATCCTTTCAAGGATTCAGTAAAGGTTTTTGTTCTGTTCCATACTACTACCATTGTAGGAAAGCTTTGTTGCTTTACTTGAATGTGATAGTGAGTAGGCTATTCTCTCAGGGACATATTCCTCCCCTGCGGCTGTATCTGAAAAATGCTGTGAGTTTCTCTTGACTTTTTCACACCCATGACTTCTCTGTCCCTTTCATACAATGTACTTAATATTTCAATGTTAGCATCTTGCAATCAAGTCTCGTCCCTGGAGCTTATTTAAACTCTGAGCTGTTTTCAATTTATGTGGCGTTTTAGAAATTTCTCTTTGCATTGAGTTATGAAATGAAGACGAAGGCTCAAACGATGTAGTAAAATCTTTTCGAAATTTGCCTTTGTTTCATTGATATGATCCGGATCCTCATGTGTACATCTCCTTAGAAACCTTCCTTTTGATGGATTTTTTTTCGGTACCCCTAACATCTTAAAAGTTAGTCATTCAGACACCACCCACCCGCCCTCTGACACCTGCTTCCTGATTGAAAGAGGCATTTATGTACATGAGTCACCTCCTGCCAGCTTCCCAGGATTACATAAAAGCAATCTGCCAGCCAGTTTGGCCTAAGGACAGAAAATTGCATCTAGTGTCAGAGTGAAAGTCATTCTTGCGTATTGGAGAATCACAGTGGAGCACTTCCGGACCTTACCTCTCACGACTTCAAACCTAGCCACCCCCTTACTGTAAATGAGGAACTAATAAACACTATGCTTTCGTTGGTTTGGATTAGCTTCTTGGCCTAATAATTCTAAATCCATCTTAAATCCTTTTTTTGTGTGTGTGGTAGAAAAATGAAAGGCTAATTTATATTCAGGAAAGATTATACATGTATTAGCAGAGAGAATGTGGATTAAGAAATAAATATAATATTAGTAAAACAAATTATCTTTCCACACTAATACAAAAATATTAGCGTGGAAAGATATTTTAAAAAGGCAGAGCTTATAGCAAGAAAGTGGTTTTTCATTTTACTTCCTAAAAAAAGAAGGAAAAGTGGTTTTATTTTCTGAAATAAATGAATTGAAAGACTTCTCTATATATCATACATAGAATATATTGGTCAAGATATTTTTAGTTTTCTTGTTTCTAGATGAGATAGCTTAGACCATATGGAAATGTGGGCTTAAAGCCCCTCTCCTGCCTTTTATTTATTGTGTGAGTTTAAGTAAATTTCTTAACATATCTGAACTGCAGTTTCCTTAAATGTAAAGTGGTAAAATAGTGCATACCCTTTCTCTCTTGAGTTGTTATAAGGATCAAATGAAATGATATGTGAAAACTTTTTGGGAAGTATAAGCAATAATGCGAATATAAAGTTATAGCATTTTTATCTCAAAATCAGAATTGGAGTATTTCGGTATCTTCTGTCATTATTCTATTGGTGGCGCAAAACGCGGTGCTCCCCGGGGGCGGACGTGGAGAACCCGTTCACCGTTTCTTTCTGCTAGACCCTCTCAAGCTCTTGCCTTTCCTCAGTGCGACTGTGGTCCCCCAAGGTGGCTACTGCCTTGCTAGACCTCTAGGGAGGCAGGGAAGGCTTAACTCTTTGCAGCTGGTACAGAGGATCCGGAAGCTGCCATGTATTTCACATTCCTATCCTTCCCGTCAGCCTGCCCACCCACACATGCACAGATTCATGGAGCACCAAAGAAAGTTCCGTGGTGATTCTCCAGACACCCTGCTGTGGTATCTCTGAGTAGTGGGTTTTCTCTCAGCTGTGGGTATTCCTAATCAGTTCCAGACTAACCTAGGAATTTGGGCATGACACAAAGTTGTCACTACCCATTGGAATTGGAATTTTTGGCTGCCAACACAGCTTCCTCAGTGTTCATACCGGACATGTGCGATGGGGGATGGAGGATGACAGGGTATGTGTCTGAAATGCATAAATCATTGTCCTCAGAATGATAGATTTTTAAAGCTCCTCTTCTCATTTGCATACCAAGGCTTCTCTCTGTTACAAAGGACAACACCCAGAGGACAATAAAAGTGTGCACCCTTAAGGCCAAATACGGAATTCTTGCACTTCTCCCCATTAGGGACAGTTCGAAGCCCAGAAGCCTAGATTTTAATGCACAGAAGGTTGACCCTACCAGCTCTCAGTTGGGATAGGTTTCCTCAAATAGAACCTCCCAGATGTTGTCAGGCTCAATGGGAGACCATCTCATAACAAAGAAACTCAACATATGAGATATGTTGGAGGAGAGTTATAATGTTACATCATTTTTTTCTTTCATTGGTTTCAATTCTCACCTTCGTTCAGAGTGAAGCTGAAAATAAACGAACAGTTGGCAATACAACTTTAGTCACCAACTTGAGTTTTCTGTGAAAGTGTTAATACCAGTCAGGTAACAGGAATGACATACATCTAGGTAAGCTCTAGTGGTATCCACTTTACGACATATTGTGAATAAAAAATAATAGTAATGAGAGACCTTGAAATAATATTTTAAACCATGCTTTCTCAAAGTAATCACTATTGAGAATTCAATGAAAGTAGATTTTTAGAGTTATTTGCAGTTATTCACATTTTCTGTGACTAAAGCTTTGGTCAAAATTGAATATATTTTTCTTTAGGCTGGTCCAAGGATATTTAATTGTGGATGAAAGCATGCTAACATGCACAGAATACAAATAATAAGAAACTCAAAATTACCTAAACCAAGTACCTTTCGTTTTTCTCAGCTGACTGAAAACAAAGAGTAGCCAAGGAGTGATTGGCTACACGGTATGCCTGCTCACAGTACCAAGCTACTAGAAGAATCTACACTTCTCCTGGTCTAGTCAGTACATTTACAGTTTGTTTTGGAATGATACTAGTTTTTACATAATCTGTAGGTATTAATTCATAGCCTGCAAGTCCAGACTGCTGCTGGCAGTCTGAGAGTTAATTGTCTCTATTTTGATGTTATTATTAGATTCCACTTAAGACAAACAAAAGGACCATAGGTCATTGTAGGTCTACTCAACTAAGGCAATTGATTTTTATAGTTTCAGGAAATGGCAAATTTAACTCCTATTTGGAATTTGTGATATTGGAAACATTTGTGGAAAAGGAACATGTTTAAAGTCTTTTGAAAGTTTCTTAATCAGTCTTGACTTCCTCTAAATCATTGCTCTACACTTAATATAGAAATGAACAAATGAACTCCTAAAGATATGATTTTTGAAATAAATCAAAGATTTATAAATTCTCTCTTTCTTAGTAATGGGTCATTTATTATGTTCTTCAGTGGTGTGCAGACAGTAATGTAGAACTTATGGAACCTAGACAATTTGTATCATTGACTACATTTTAATTTTAGTCTTTCTTTGGAAGTTATCTTTGTAAAGAAAAAATAATTTTCCCATTAGTGAATAAGCATTATCCTAAACTCCTTCTGGAGTAGCTGAGAGGTCATTGGTTTACATCTGAACTGGGTCACTGAGAGCAAATGACTATTCAGTGGCCCGATAGGATAAAATAATAACATCTTTCCCAGTTTTAGAGTCACCTTACCAATTAAAACTCAAAATTTAAAACAAGCATATGACTTTTTTATTGCAAAAATTGTACAGGGGTACAAATGTTTAGGTTACATATATTGCATTTGTGCTGCCTAAGTCGGAGCTACAAGCATGCCCATCCCAGACAGTGTGCACCATACCCATTAGGTGTGAATTTACCCATCCCCTCCTCCCCCTCTCACCTACCTGATCCCCAGTGAATGTTACTTTCAAATGTGCACATAAGTGTTGATCAATGACTACCAAGTAGATGGTAAGTACATGTGGTGCTTGTTCTTCCATTCTTGTGATATACTTCACTTAGAATTAGCTCCAGCTCCATCCAGGATAATATAAGAGGTGCTAGATCACCATTGTTTTTTATTTCTGAGTAGTAATCCATGGTATACATATACCACATTTTATTAATCCACTCATATATTGATGGGCACTTGGGTTGTTTCCACAACTTCGCAATTGTGAATTGTTTTGCTATAAACATTTGACTGCAGATATCTTTATTATAGAATGCCTCTTTTTCCTTTGGGTAGATGCCCAGTAGTAGGATTTGTGGATCAAATGGTAGTTCTATTTTTAGTTCTTTGAGGTATCTACATATTACTTTCCATAGAGGTTATACTAGTTTGCAGTCACACCAGAAGTGTATGAGTGTTCCTATCTCTCCGCATCCATACCAGCATTTATTGTTTTGAGATTTTTGATAAAAGCCATTCTCACTGGAGTTAAGTGATATCGCATTGGGATTTTGATTTGCATTTTCCTGATGATTAGAAATGTTGAGCATTTGTTCATATGTTTCTTGCCCATTAGCCTATTTTCTTTTGAAAAGTTTCTGTTCATGTCCTTTGCCCACTTTTTAGGGGGTTATTTGATTTTTTTCTTACTGATTGTCCTGAATTGTATATAGATTCTAGTTATTAGTCCTCTGTCAAATGTATAGCCTGCAAATATTTTATACCGTTCTGTAGGTTGTCTGTAAGCTCCAATGATAGTTTATTTGGCTGCACAGAAGCTTTTTAATTTGATCAGTTCTTATTTATTTATTCTTGTTGGTGGTGTGATTGCTTTGGGGGTCTTCTTCATAATAAATTATTTGCCTCAATCGTTCATCACATAACTTATTATTTCATGTTTTTTCCTGGTCTATAAGAGTTTTTCCAACATTCTCTTTTTATGGTTTCCTGCCTTAGGTTTAAGTATGTTATTCATCAAGAGTTGATTTTTGTGAGAGGTGAGAGGTGTGGATCCTATTTCAGTCTTCTACATGTGGCTATCCAATTTTCCCAGAACTATTTATTAAATAGGAATTCTTTTCCCCAGTGTACATTTTTGTTTGCCTTGTCAAAAATCAGATGACTAAATGAGGATGGTTTTATGTCTCGGTTCTCAGTCTTCATCCGTTGGTCTATGTCTCTGTTCTTGTGCCAGTAAAATGCTGTTTTGGTTACTATAGCCTTGTAGTATAGCTTGAAATCTGGTAAATTGTTGCCTCCCAGTTTGTTATTTTTGCTTAAGTTTACTTTGGCTATGTGGGGTCTTTTCTGGTTCCATGCAAAGCATAGAATTATTTTTCTAGATCTGTGAAAAATGATGTTGGTATTTTAATGGAGATTGCATTGAATCTGTAGATCACTTTGGATAGTATAGACATTTTAACAATGTTGATTCTGCTGATCCCTGAGCATGGTATGGTTTTCCATCTGTTTGCATCCTCTGCTATTTCGTGTGTCAGTATTTTATAATTCAACCTGTAGAGGTTCTTCACCTCCTTAGTTAAATATATTGCTAGGTATTGTATTGTCTTTGTTGCTATTGTGAAAGGTATTGAATCTTTGATTTGGTTCTCAGTTTGACTGTTGTTGGTGTATATGAATACTACTGATTTGTGTACTTTGATTTTGTAACCTGACACTTTGCCGAACTTATTTATCAGTTCTAGCAGTTTCTTGGCAGAATCTTGGGGGTTTTCTAGATATAAGATTATATCATCTGATAAGAGTGATGGTTTGATCTCTTCTACCCCTATTTCATGCCCTTGATTTCTTTCTCTTATCTGATTGCTCTGGCTAGGACTTCCAGCACTATCTTGAATAGAAGTAGTGATAGAGGTTATAGAACTGGCACCTTGTCTGGTACCAGTTCTAAACAAGAATGTTTTCAATTTTTCCCCATTCAGTATGATGTTGGCTGTGGGTTTGTCATATATGTCTCTTATAATATTGAGGTAAGTCCTATCTATGCCTAGTTTGTTAAGCATTCTTATTATAAAATGGTGCTGAATTTTGTCAAATGCCTTTTCTGTATCTATTGAGAGGACCATGTGGTCTTTGTTTTTACTTCTATTTATGTATTGAGTTACATTTATGGATTTGCATATGTTGAACCATCCCTGCATCCTGGGATGAAGCCCACTTGATCATGATGGATTATTATTTTTTGGGTTTTTTTTGATGAGTAGCTGAATTCATTTTGCTAGGATTTTATTGAGAATTTTTGCATCTATATTCATAAGGAATGTTGGTCTACAGTTTTCTTTTTTGTGTATGTCCTTTCCTGGCTTTGAAATATCAGGGTGATGTTGGCTTCATAAAATGTTTTGGGGAGGATTCCTTCCCAATGTTGTGGAATAATTTCAGCAGGATAGGCACCAGTTCTTCTTTGTAGGTCTGATAGAATTCGGGTGTGAAACCATCTGGTCTAGAACTTTTTTTTTTAGGAAGATTTCTTATTACTACTTCAATTTCAGTACTTCATATTGGTCTGTTCAGGAATTCTATGTCTTCCTGATTGAGCCTAGGGAGGCTGTGTGTTTCTAAGAATTTTCTATTTCCTCCTCATTTTCAAATTTATGTGCATAAAGGTTTTCATAGTATTCAGAGATGATATTTTGTATTTCTGTGATACCCATTGTAATCTCTCCTTTTTCATTACTAATTGAGCTTATTTGAGTCTTTTCTTTTCTGCTTCTGGTTAATCTAGTGAGAGGTGTGTCAGTTTTGTTTATCTTTTCAAATAATCAAGTTTTTGTTTTATTGATCTTCCATATAGTTCTTTTATTGTCAATTTCATTTAGTTCTGCTCTGATCTTCATTATTTATTTCTTCTGCTGGGTTTGGGATTGATTTTTTCTCATCATTTTCCAGATATTTGAGACAATTCATTAGATTGTTGATTTGTGATCTTTCTGTCTTTTGGAGATAGGCATTTACGGCTATGAATTTTCTTCCCAGGACTGCTTTAGCTATATACCACAAATTCTGATAACTTATGTCCCTATTATCATTTAGTTCAAAAAATCGTTTGATTTCCATCTTAATTTCCTCCTTGATTTGCCAATCATTCAGCAGTAGGTTATTTAGTTTACATGACTTTGTGTAGAGATGAGTGTTTCTGTTGGAGTTGATTTCTACTTTTATGCCACCATTGTCTGAAAAGATGCATGGTATAATTTCCATTTTTTAAAAATTTGTTCAGGCATGATTTGTGGCCTAGCATGTGATCAATCTTGGAGAATGTCATGTGAGCTGAAGAGAAGAATGTATGCTTGGTCGTTTTTAGGTAGAATGTTCTGAAAATGTCTATTTGGTCCATATGTTCTAGGGTTCTATTTAAGTCCCTTGTTTCCTTGTTTATTTTCTGTTTGGAGGATCTGTCCAATTCTGTCAGCTTGGTGTTGAAGTCCCCCACTATTATAGTGCTGCTGTCTATCGTTTTGTTTAGATCAAGTAGGATTTGCTTTATGAATCTGGACGCTTCTGTTAGATGTGTGAATATTTAAGATTGTTATGTCTTCTTGTTGAATCGTTCTCTTTGCCATTATATAATGACTGTCTTTGTCTTTCATTACTTTTGTGGATTTGACAACTAAGTTATCTGATATGAGTATTGCTAACACCAGCTTTCTTTTGGTTTCCATTAGCATGGAATGTTGTTTTGCATACCGTCACCTTGAGTCTGGATGCATCCTTGTGGGTTAGATGTGTTTTCTAGAGACAGCACATACTTGGCTTGTGTATATTTATCCATTCGGCCAACCTATGTCTCTTCAGTGGGCAGTTCAAGCCATTCGCATTTATTGTGAAAGAATTGATCAGTAGGGTGGATTTCTGATCATCCTGTTGGGTTGAACTTTCTCTTTGATTCTTCATAATTCCAGAGCTCTTTCACCGGTTCCTTCTCATATGGAGCAGATATTGCTTCTTACTTGTGGATTTACTTTTGTTTAAATAATGGCACACCCAGATTAATTTCTGAGTCAGTAGGTGATGTTTCTGGGTGAGAATCAACCACACCCTCTATGACTGAGTCAGTAAATGCTGTCACAGGTGTGAAAATTAACCTCCCTGTCAGCATGTGGTGTTTGCTGGCGGGAACAAGCTGCACTGTTTTTCTATCCTGTGACCAGCTCTAGTTCCTCTGGAGAAGCCCTCTCGTGCCCTTGGTGGTACGTGGGGCCCTAGTACTTCCAGGTGAGTCTTTTATTCACAACAACAGAGGCAGGTGAGGGAATGAGGGTGGGTGGGGTTAGGTTGGGTGAACCTGTCCTCCAGCTCCACAAATGCTGGTAAGGCATATGCAGAGGTTAAAGGACCATCCACCTCAGGGCTAAGCGGGACAGGAGTGGCTGAAGTGGCCCCACTTACCCAGAGAGTCTGCATGTGGAGGCGAGGCTGTCTGAGACCCACAATCTGGTAGTCTGGAACAGGTCTCACTCCTTTCAACCCTCCCCTATTTCTCAGTTTCTCCAGGCCCTCTACCTGTAGGCAAGACCTCAAGTCAGCCAAGCTTTTCAATGACTGTGATGCAGGCAGGGAGGTTCCCTGGTCAGTGTCCCAGCCTGAGTTGGGAGTGCAGGCCTCCCGTGGAAGGAGGGATGCCCCACTAGCTCACCATAGCTCGGACCCACACTGCTCTCTCCCCCTTGTTCTGCCCCCATAGGCACCCACACCTTGTGAGACTAAGTCAGAAATATCCCCTCTGTGCCCCTGGGCGATGTGGCCAAGACTTGGATGTACGTGATCTAGCCTGCTAGCCCATCCCCAGGCCCCGGGGGGATCAATCCCTGACCATGCCAGGGAGAAGAATGCTGGTCCCGTGACCCCCATGGGGTGCCCCGGATGGGTCAATGTCCCTCTGCCTCAGGGCCTGTCTTGTTCTAATAGGGCTGGCCAGCAGGAAGGAGCTGGCGAGCAGAGAGCGTACAGTCCAATCACCCCTTGGTCCACTGCAGGACCCCAAAAGGGAAGTTCTGAGCCCCCCTCCCTGTGGGAGCCTCTGTGTGCTAGCTCAATTATCTCTCTGTAGCCATGGGAGGGTTGGGGTAGGGGAGAAAGAGTCTGGGTAGAGGAAAGTCCACCCTCTGGTGGTTGTCTCCAGCCCTCTCTGGGATGCAGTCCATCCGCAGTGACCAGTCTCTGGAGTCACACAGAACACCAGGGGACCCACTGGACTCCTTTGGCTCCAACAGTCTGGGTTGGAGTTGAGATATGTCTGTGTGGGGAAGCATAGGACAGAAGCCTGGGGAGTTGAGGCCCCCAGGGAAGGACTGAGGTGCCATGAGGTTGTAGAAGCAGTGGAGTGCTGATGTCTGACTCTGTCAGTGGGACGGGAGGTGCCCTGAGGGCAGTGGGAGCCTGATGTTCTGTCCACAGGCAGCTTCCTGCTCACTGGCGGCAGCAGTCTCTGGACTTGTGTGCGTGGAAGACTCTCGGTTGCTCAGGAGCATGCAGATGACAGGTGACCTGGCGCGAAGGGCTCGAGAGGCTGCTAGGACCTGGAAGGGGGCTCTGGCAGGTGAGCTGGTACCTGCCTGCTAAGCACCAGGGCCTCACACTTGCAGGTCAGCCAGGCAGAGAACGTGGTTCCCCTCTCCCTTCCCCGCCTCCAAGGGTGGAGCCTGCACGACCACGCTCAGCCGGGGGTAGGGTGCAGTCAGAAACCAGGGCCACCAAACAGGACCCCCAACCTGGGGGCCCTAAGGCTGGCGGCGACTGGCCCTGGAGAGCAGGCGTTGGGGCCGAGCGCTCAGGAGACCACCAGAGCCAGGCAGGCAGGCGACTGACAGGCCGCAAACTGTTTCTTCGGCACCGGGTCCCGCAGGTTCACGTCCCAGGGACACAGGTCTGGCTCTCTGGGTCCCACCCGGAGCCACAAAACGGCAGGCAGCCCCCGGGGACGGAGCGGCGCTGGGTTCGCCTCCCTGCGCCGCGCCCGCCCGCCGCCAGGGGCGCTGTCCCCAGGCTCCCGCGGCCGCCGCCGGAAGTCGCGGCTCAGTCCCGCGTCCCAGCTGGGTGGGTCTCGCTCGGCGCACCCAGGAGGTCATTGCGGTCCTGTTGTGTCCTCTCCACAGAGCCGGCGTCCCCGCGGCCTTGCCCCGGCCTCAGGTGTGTCCCTATATGCGCAGTGGGCGGTGGGCGGTGGGGGCGGGGCCCTCAGTGGGTCAGACTGTCCCGCGCTGGCCGGGCCGTGGCCCTCCCTGCTCTAGTCTCTGTGGCATTTGTCACACTGCCCTGTCTTTGAATCTATCGCTCCGTCACCTTTTTTTTT
>VBSM01002912.1:7324262-7372761 GCA_008086735.1 Cheirogaleus medius
GGGGGGGGAAAGTTTGTTTTAATCTCAAGCGGAACGTGGGTTGGCTGGTTTTGTTTTAGACTATTTAAGGCAGGATTCTCTCTCTGCAACCCTGTAGATAAATCCTAGTGTTTTAGCTATAAAATTTTTAAGAGTTCAGATAATACAGATAGACCGATTTTTTTAAAAAAAAACTCTTTTCTTAAGAGTATTCTAAAAGCTTTTGAAGCATTATATAAATCTTTAAAATTCCTGTTAACCACATTGTCCTGCACTGCGTGTGGAATTCACGACTCTGTCGTCAGAGTGAGCGACCCTCAGGTGTGCAGTCGTCCCCAGCTCGTCACCTCCTTCCCGGGGAGCCGCGAGCTGGAGGCGCCACTCACCCACTATTTTCTCCCTCAAGCATAGGACTTACTATGAGAAATAATACTGAGAATAGTCTGAGGTTACCAAGTAAACAAATGTGATCTTAGATATTCAGTTTAATTATTTTAAAGACTAAAACATTGAAATTTATGTTTGATGTTACACCTGTGTGTATATGAGCCCCTCACACCAATTTCACATGACGTCTGATGTGTATTCCCAACTTCTTCCCAGATGAAAGGTCTAGGACGAAGTATTTTATAAAAGGTGATAGATTTAGAACGAAGAGGGCTTCGTGAAACGAGGAGCACATTATTGATCTTGAGCAGATTGAAAAGTAGGACATAAGCTTTGAGAACAAGGTGAAAGCAGAGGTGATAACTATGAAAGAAAATCCAGTAAAAGAAGAATACCCTGTCAAACTTACTCCATAATGGAGGTAAAGTGTCACTCCTGTCGTTACTCAAAGAGCACACCTGAGAGGAAAAGGCACAAAGGGTTAGAGTATAAGCAGGAAAAGACCACCTGCCACCCACCACGAGTGATTAAAACTCCTAGCCCATGGGGCAACCATGACAAGGGACCATCTGATCCTCATGACATTGTCTTACAATGCCTCTTAATTCTCTATTAGGAATAGGAAGCCATTTACACATCTACACTTACACCTACGTAATGTGCACAGCCCTGCTGACAGGGCTTGAAGGGCATTGAGCAATTCTGCATTTGATCCTACTTTTTTCACAAAAGAGTGAATGTCACATATTTTAAACAGCAAGTTAAGGTTTGAGAGTAAATATAATTTAACGTTTGGTTCTGTTTTGGGAAATCTGTTTTTGAGGCATTTATGAACAGTTGAAAGGCTCATTCTAAAATGGAATGGACTACCCTGTCACGGTTCAGTCCCTGGCTGGACTTTGAAGAGTTGCGCCAGGTCTTGGGCTCCTGGCTTGGAGGAATCGCAAGCCTTGGCCCACGTCTTGGAGAGATGACAGACACTCAGCAAGTATATGTGTGAAGAATTTATTGCAAGTGGAATTTAAGGGTGCAAAGCAAAAGTACATTTCCTAAGGGGAAATGGGTCTGTCTCCATGAGTGGAGAAGACCTGTCTACTTCTTTTCTTAACATGTCTATCTCTTTAGTAAATTTTTCATTCATTTCCTTCATTGTTTTTCTGGTTTCTTTGAGTTGGTTTTCCATTTTCTTTTGGATTTCATTGAGCTTCCTTACAATCCATATTTGGAATTCTTTATCTGTCATTTGAATATTTTCATTTTGTTTGGTATTCATTGCTAGAGAGCTGGTGTTCCCTTTTGGGGGTGTCCTTTCACTCTGATTTTTCATACTTCTGGCCACCACAGCAGAGGCAGGTGGGGGAGCGAGGCTAGGCCAGACTGGGTTGGGTGGGCTTGCCCTCAGGCTCCACAAAAGCTGGTAAGGGAGCTATCTTGGCAGCAGGGGTCAAAGGTCCTCACCCAGGCCCCTGAGTAAAGCCACAAGGGTGGCCCAACCTACCCAGAAAGTCTGCTTGTGGGGAAGGGGCCATCTGAAATTCATAATCTGCCGTCAGAAACAGATTTAGCTCTTTCCTCCTTCCCCAACTCTGCAGTCTCCATCAGCATCTGCCGGCAGGCAGGAGCTCAAACTACCTGAGTTCACAAGCAGTGGTGCTGCAGGCTAGGAGTTTCCCTGTCCAGGATCCTACCCTGGGCTGAGAGCGCCTTTCTATGGGGGCAGGGTGCTCCGCGAGTGTGCTGCAGCTGGCACCCACATGGCACTCATTTTAGTTCTGCCCAGGAGGGCTCCTTTGCCTCCCAAGATTAGTTCACAAACCTCCCCTCCCGAGCAACATGATTGAGTCCCGGAGGTATGGGATCTGGCCTGCAGGCTTGTTTCAAGTCCCCACAGATCAACCCTGACCAAGCCAGGGAGAAGCATGCTGGTCCTGAGTTGTCTATGGGGTACTCAAGCAGGTCTGGTGTTCCTCTACTTTGGAGTGTGCCCTGCTCTGATGGAGCAGCTGGGCAAGCGGCACTGCAAAGTGCTGGGGAGCAGGGAGCTCACAGTCTGAGCACCACTCAGTCCTCTGCAGGTCTGTAAGAGGAAAGGTTTGAGCCCCACTCTCTGTGGAAGCCTTTGTGTAGTGGATTCCCCAACAGAGGGGGAAGCAGTCGTCCCTGAGAGCCCCCGTTCAAGCGTCTCTCTTGGTAACCGTGGGCAGGGGAGGAAAAGAGTCTGAATGGAGGAAAGATAGCGCTCTGGTTGTCTCTGTCTCTCTCGGGAAGCAGCCCGCCTGGAATGTCTGGGCTCCAAGCCTCTCAGGCATTGATCTCTGCCAATATCCTGCTCCTTGTTCTGCTGTGCAACTTCTTCCCGTGGAATCTCTGGTAGGTTCTGGCACTTTCCCCTCAGAATTATACCCGATCTATGTTTGTTTGTTTGTTTGATTTTTCTTTTTCATCTAAAAGTTTTCCTTCTCTCTGAGATGATCTGGCAGCCGATGTCTCTGGTCAGCCATCCTGTCTCCAACCACCTCCTGGAGTTTATCGTCCAGCTTCAACTTCACGTTTTATTTTTAACATATAACAGAAACTTTTCTTGGGGGGTAGGGTAGCTAATGAACACTTTATCGGGTTTTTTAATGAATTAGCACTTTCATTTTTAGAGCAGAACAGCTATGCTACTTAAGGGTTTCCAACATACCTCTCAACTAGCAAAGGAAATCACATTTGCTCTGGGATATTAGTAAGTGGATTTCAGATGCTTCGGTCCCCTCATATGAATCCTACACCTCTGCTTCCTTTTCTGCTTTGCTGCCACGAGCAAGTATTTTAAATTATTAAATATTTAGTATTTTAAATTGATAATATAAGTATTTTAAATTGTTAAAATTATATTTATGATAACATATAAAATCCCTTTTCTGCATAATTGAATAAATGAGATGTAACTAAGTTTCCTAAAGATACTGTGTTGTAAAGAACAGTGAACTATTTTTCGCATTTGTTTCTTCTTTTAGAAAGTATTTTAGTATTTTGACTATTTAAGCATATCAACCATAAGCTAAATAGAATATGCAGAACAATTTCAAGTGCATACTTAGTGACAGTGGCACTTACATAATAGTTTTCTATTTTCCCACTCGCATATTATTTGCCAGTTGAAGCTCAACAAGTGTTCCAGGAAAATCATCCCTCATTTGTATAATTTAGAAGTTATGTGTAATGTAAGCCCAACACCAGTTAAAGTATATAAGGGAAATAATTCAAGATAAGTATATAACTCTTTCCTCACTTTCACACAAATCTTTCTCCTTACTCTGTTACTACAATAGAAACATTAAAATACATAAACATTCAAGTGGAAAATGAAAGATTCACTAATGTCATTTAGAAAGAAGTTCAAAGCCCTGTGAAGGTTACTATAATACATACAGCTGCTTGGATCATCTTTCTGTTTAGTGTTGATTAGACAACCCTGCAAGTGCTAAGATTCAATTTGAAAATATAGTTTAAAATTTTAGGCATATGTCTTATTTTTCTCTACTTGGGTAGCAGGAGGAAATAGAAAATGGAATTTCGTGACAGGGCAAAAAGGAGTTCTTAAGGTTAGCAGAAGAAGAAACAAAAGATTCCATCCATAAAGCTAAAACTCAGCTTCTACATTCCAGGAAAGGTTTTAGGGCCATATATCCATTTTCTGATTTGCTCTTCATACCAAACCTGTGACCTATGTACTTATTCTTCTTTTCCAGAGGAGGATCGGTGATTTTAAAAGGTTCAGTAACTTGTCCAAACTTCTTATTATGACTGTGCAGTAATCAAGTAGCAGAGTCAGAGTCCTAAGTCACTCTGACTCCAAATCTGCTGCTCATTCGTAATGGCCATGGCAGTGTTGGTGAGGCTACACTCAAGGCCTGGGCATTCAATGGATCGTGGCCTTGGGCTAAGGCAATTTAACAAGAAGGAGAATAATCTCTAAGATACATCATTATAATTAGCAAATTCCTAGGTGAAAGCAAATGGAACACATAGAAAACACACTCCCACCTTTCGTCTTTATATTTTCAGCAGGCAGGATTAACATAGTTTCCCCTTTCTATGTGTTGAATATGGGCAGCTGAGACCAGAGTGGTTGTTTTATCATAAGGGTTGTTATTAAGTTAGGTAGTGCAGTGCTATGTCTATATGTTTTTCATCAAGAGAGTTTAAATGCTGTTGCAAAAAGTGGTCAAGCATTATTCTTCCCACTAGCTCACCCACTTTTCCTGTATTTCTTTCTTATTTCCATGCTGAATGTCAATTGTGTAAGCAGGTCAAATAGTAAAGTTGATCCTGGCCTTATTGTTAATTGTTTTCCTCTGAGGGTATCTTCCCTCTAATTGTGCATGATGCTCCACTCTAATATTAAGCCTAATTAACTGTTTCCAGAATATTTTAATGTTTTCCTTGTCTAGGAACAAGTCTTTATATAGAGAATCTTCCCAGTTTTGTACCTGGTCAAAGAGAGACCAACGTGATCACTAGAGCATGTCACAGCCCTCAGTACCCTGTGGGCCAGTGCCACAGACAGTACACCGAGTGCGTGTTCTTTTATCTGGATCCAGTCGATAAACGTTCCTAGTCTGGCTGCTAGGATGGTTGACTTTATGTGTGATCTTAACTGAGTTAAGGGATGCCCATAGAGCTGGTTAAACATGATCTAGGGGTGTGTGTGAGAGTGTTTCTGGAAGAGACAAGCATTTGATCAGTGAGCTGAGTAAAGCTTGCCGCTCTTCCACAATGTGAGTGGTGGTCATTCAATCCATTGAGGGCCTGAATAGAACCAAAAGGTGGCAGAGGGGAAAATTCTCTTTCTGCTTGAGCATCCATCTCTTTCTGTTCTCCGACAGAGGACTCCTGGTCCTTGGGCTTTCGGACTCAACCTGGTGCCTACACCAACATCCGCCACTGCGGTCACCAATTTCTCAGGCCTTGAACTGGCACTGAATTACACCACCAGCTTGCTGGGCTCTCCAGCTCGCTTCTGCAACTGCACAAGCCAATTCTGATATTCTCTTATATCTAGATCTAGATCTATTTCCTGTTGGTTCTGTTTCTCTAGAGAACCCTAACTAATTCAGCTGGGTAGTCACCTACTAACCTACTCTTCCTATTCCCCTCATACCTTTTGGTTTTGGAAACTAACAGTGACAGCTAGGTAGTGAACAGGAAAAGAAGAGCACCCCTTATTTCCTGCTAGTGGATTGCATCACACAGTTCTGTATGCAGTGATGACAGCGTTCATTATCAGTAGTCTTGTTGCTTCTATGGACAGAGGCAGTGAGCTTTGAAATCCAAAATCCTTATTTCAATCACTTTTTTGCACTTAACTAGCTTTGTGACCAAGGAGAAGTCACTTACACTACATAAGTCGTGTCCGCCATGTCTGAACTGGGAATAATGGTCTCTAGTACACCGGGTATCTGTGACGCCTGGGTGTGTGCATGTCACGTACAGATGTACACAGAGACAGAGCGGCTCATCACTCGCTGCCCAGTTGCTTTCATTTACTTTAGCAGATATAGACATTTATATTTATAAATAGTATGTACCTAACTGGAAAATATTAACTGTGAAAGTTCTGTGCTCACGCACAATGTTTTTGCCTGCTGAGACAGGTCAAAATGTAACCTGGGAAGCATAAATAAAAAACAAAAAATTAGCAGATATTCCCCCAAAGAATGCCACACATGTAATGAATGCTAACATGAATCTTCATGTAAAACGGTTTTGCAGTTACATTTAGCTTTAATTTTTGTCTCTTTGATTTACTCTATTAGATATATTTATTCTGTTAACGAAAGTTAGAGGAAATCCAAAGATATATAAAAGCTATCGTTTTGCTCAGTTCTCAGAGCTCAATTTCTTCAAATTAGATCTTTTTTGCCTTTAACTAGATCTTTTAATGCCTTCAGAGTTTCTTGGCTTTGCAAACTGAAGACTTGAAAAACTAAGTTAGTGGGGTAGCACATAGGTTGACCTTTGAAAAATAATTTTGAAATTTATTGTGATAAATTGTATTCAAAATACAATTGTCTTATAATTTTAATTGGATATGTGTTCCCTTATAATACTCTGCTAAGCATTTTTGAATCTGCTGCAAAGTTGTTTTGTTTGCTGAAGGATAAGCAGAAATATTTTCTGCTGTAGAAATGGCTGCTTTCTTACTATACAGTCATGCATTACTTAAGGATGGGGATATGTTCTAAGAAATAGGTCATTAGGCAGTTTTGTCATTATACAGACATCACAGAGTGTATACTTAAACCTAGATGGCATAGCCTGCTACACACCTAGAATCACCATTTCATATGCGGCCTGTCAGTGACTGAAACATTGTCATGAGACATATGACTATAGAAATATGTATTGATATACAGAGTGGTATTTGTATTAGCCAAAAAAGTCAACAGCCTAAATGTACAACAGGATGAAATGATTAAATAAGCTACAGTACATCCATTTGATGCAATATTCTGCACTCATTTGGTTTGGCAAGATTAATGTGATATGAGAAAGCTCATGATACACTGTTAAATGAAAAATTCAAAACTCTATTTCTAATCCTAATTGGTAGAGCTCTAATTTTTATTTTATGGCTCTACATTACCTATATATCTATATATATACATATGCATAGATTTATTTAGTATTGAGGAAAATGGGAAGGAAGCCCATTATAATATTAACTCTTCCTAAGAGATTAATTTATTAAGGATTTTAATAGGTTTTAATTAGAATAAAGATAATATGTTATTTTAAAAATAATCACTAATACAAGGAATTATAAATTACCCTCCTAAATATAATATAATATAATATCTTGGAACACTTAAAAATAAAAGTACCAGTTTCCAATAGTCAAACCACTTTTGAAGGTAGACATGTGTGTTCTTAGGGTTCTTGGACTAGTGTCCGAGGAGACTGCTGGGTGGTGCTCCTTTGGCCAGTCCTGATTGCTCACCTCCTCTGTGGCCAAGGACTCTGCATATCAGAGAGGGCTTGTTTGCCCAGAATACATATGGTTTTCTGAATGCGGTGCTGGAATATTGATTTAGTTTATTATGATTAGCTTTTTATAAATTATCACACCATTTTAGACATGTTGCATGTACAAAATAAAGCAAAGCATAATTTTATATCATTTTTATAACATTTTGTTCATAGTAATGAATAGACCATTTCAGTTTAAAATAGAATAATTCTGAATAAAATCATTGTAGTAATGAAGAGTTTCATGAAAAGGATATGATCTAAGAATATTGCTGGATGCTTAAGCTTCTTGCACAGAATTGGCCAGTAATAAGCATATTTTGTAAAGGTGGGAATAATGGATGAATATATAACATTATTCTCATAGCACCAAAATCTGGTTTATAAAAACAATGTAAAAAGGTGACAAATATTACTGCTTATTTAAAGCATTTAAAATATCATCTAGAAATAAATTTCCCTCTTTACCATATATAGGCATAATTAGTAGATGCCATCTGTTTCAGTATATCTTTTAGTGTTTGTTTCTAGAAAATCAAATAAATGTGTAAAATGCCAACTCAAATCTGAAAATTCAGGACTAATTCAGTAATTTGAATCAATGTATTCCATTAGTTGAGTAAGAGGTTAGTTCACAGGAACTTTATTTAGCTTGTAAGACCTAAGAACAGGACAGGTTTTGTTTTTTCCTATCAAGTATTATAAATATACATTCAAAATACAATCAAGGGTCACAAAGCAAAGTTCAAACTCAAGTTGAGTTTGGACAAAAAAGCAAAAAGAAAGAATGTTCCGCTCACCCAATTGTGAAATTTAAAGCACTGAGCACACAACAAATAATCTCAAAACAGATTTTGAATCCATATTTTAACCACTGAAAGAAGTAAAAATAAGAGAATGAAATTAAGTGAGTAAAATGAAAAACAGAAGAAAGATATGATCTAAGAGGAAAGAAAGGCAGGAAGAGAGGGTTCGGATTTTCAACGGGGAAGAAGAAATGAGGAAGGGGAGAAGGGAGGGGAGAAGAGGAATCAAAGGCGAGTAAAATGCAAGGAAAGAAACTTTAAGAGGTAAACAAGATGTGAATATAGAGCTACACACAAACACACACACACACCCATGTACCCACTGCTGACAATTGTAATTTCAACATCTAATATTTTATGACACTTTTAAAAAAATGTTTACCAAGCACTCCTGCATATATTATCTCTTTTAGAATCCTTATCCCAATTCTATGAGTTAGATCGTTGTCTCCACTTTACAAACGAAGGGAAAAGTTCAGAGAGGCAATACGATTGTCCTACATCATTTAACAAGAACAACCATTAGAGTAGTAGGAGTAATAGTAGCCGCAACAATAATAGAAGAGCAGCAATTAATAATTATTGAGCACATGAGTCACTATGCCAGGAGCATAAATAAATTCTTTAATCTTCACAACAGCACTTTGAGGTAATTAGTGTTACCCTTACCTTACAATGAGGCTAGGGCTGGGAAAATGTAATCACATGCCCAAAGCCAAAGAAGGGCAGCTCCAAAATTCCAGGTGAGACCATCTGACTCCCAGGCCTGTAAGTCCCAGAGTTGGAATTTGAATCCCTAGCTCCTGAGTCCTTACCTGTTGCTCCTTCCATAAGGACAGAAAGAGAAAGGCTCCTACCTTACACTCAGGCAGCACCTGCCCCTACACTGGGGCTCAGCGGACCACCTGGAGGTCCCCTTCCTCCTGTCGTCACGCTCAGCTGGCTGAGCTTTCCTTTCCCTGCCTGACCTGTGCCCCCACCCGCTTGTTAGAACCTAACCTGTCCTTGATGACAGCACCATCTGTTTTGGGGTTTTTGTTTTGTATTTTGCTCTTATAGTTAAAAATACAGTCTTTATCTTTAAAGATATAGTCTTTTGTGTTATGGTCTTCACTATTTTGTCATCAAGCTAGGCATTGTTCACTTCTGACTGAGGGATATTATATATACTTACGGGTCTCAAAATTGCTTTAGTAGAACATATGTATCAATCATTGAAAGTGATAGTAATTTTAATTTTGAGAACTCAGCATACTATTACAAAAGCAGTTACTAGCCAAATTTTCATATACGGTATTAACTTCATGTTTGAGAAGTATTTACAGAGGCACGTTTTTTGATTCAATGACAAACCCTCAGAGAACTGAACTTAAGGTATCCATTGAGAAAAGACAATTCAGCTAACCCTTTTAAAACTATAAGCCACATATGAAAGTGTTAAATGAAAAGAGAAGCACTAGCAATTGCAGGAGATCCATCTTGTGATGAAATATATCAAATGAATGCCCAAATTCAAAATTAAAATGCTCAGTATAACAGTTAGTGATAAGAAGAAATTTATTGAATCAAATAACCAAAATCAAAACCAACATCAGAGTCATATCTAATTTGCGCAGAGGTGCATTAGTAAATCCACTACTAGAATGCCTAAGTTAATTATCTCCGAAAAATCAGACCACACCAGATTCTCAATATTGAGTCATCAGAGTTTACAATTCAATATATTTAGCAAAAATACCATTTAAAATAGGCCGCACAATAATTTCAGGCTCTTCTCAAAAATAGTAATCTTGCTGAAAGATGTCTGGTTGCAAAACTGCATGGTGTGTATATTTACATAATGGGTGAGGTGCGCACCACTTGAGGGTTGGACACGCTTGAAGCTCTGGCACGGCGGGGTGGGAGAGGGGTGGCAGGGGCAATATATGTATCCCTAACAATACTTGTACCCCCATAATAAGAGGAAATAAAAAAAAAACTGCATGGTCCAGGGAAGCTCAATATGGAATGTAAAACATTCAGAGTCCAAATCTCTGTAGAACTTGTATGTCATGCATATCTCTAAAACAAGCCTCTTAAATCTTAGATACCTAAATTTCAAAAACTTACCATTGATCAGATGAATTTAAATTTGAGATCCAGAAGTTCTCTTCCTCTGCTTTTCTAAACAGGGAGACTCTCTTGCATTCAGATAAGACACACAATCATAGGGTAGTCACTGAATAAAAATTGCATATCTGTTAACCCCAAAAAAGACTGGGACCATGAACATGATGGGGCAGGGCTTCCAGGTGTGACCTTTACTATGAAGAAAATAAGATTTAGTTGTGGGCCCACACATACTGTGGAAAAGGGGAAAGATGATATGATGTGGTAGAAAGAAGAGCACCTAATTTGGCTCTATATCTTTAATCTACGACATACCACGAATTTTATCTGAAAATGGGCAAGTCATTTCTCCTCATTTTCCTCATGTGTAAAATAATTGTTGACTAAGATCATTTACAACTCTAACAACACTACTTTCTGCTTAGTTGAGGTGAACATTCAACTACTGTTGTGTGTGTGGGGAATATTAATGTAAGAATCAAAATATAAATAAGAATGAGAAAGATAAAAAGAAGAAAGAGAAGTCTATTAAATACAGCATAGTAAATACTTTATAGGGTATAACAAAACTCTGATTCAAAATAGCTTTTCTCATCAGAAGTAGGGTATTCTTTTTGTTTTGTTTTCCTGTTTTTTTAATGAAAGGGAAAATGAGAGGTCTTCTTTACCAGGATACCCCTTTTTCAGTAACAATCACTATCGTCTGGGAATCTCAGATTTGTATTTTGAAGACCAAAGATGTATCTGAGAAATAACAATATTTCTTTCAATATATGATCTTGCATAGCTTTACTTAGAATCAGTGTCCTTTTGACCCTTGGTGATCTATGGCCCTGATGGGTAAAAAGGGATGTATTTTATGTCCTAGATACTAGTTCCTTTGACACATGCAAAATAAACTCTTTTTATTTAACTTCCTTTTTCTAGATGATACTTTTTGCTGATTTATTACAAACTAAAGGATAAACATATGTTTGTATTTTATGTAATCTTGAAAGCATCTCTCTAGTTTTAAAGTGATAAAGAAACTACTTTCTATCATTTAATTTTCTCATATATAAAGGAGTGATTTTATCCTCTTAACACAAAAGAAAAGTATCTTTTTAAAACTTTTCAATGTCATTCTTTACCTCATATATTTTTTTAAATTCTATGTTTCAGGCCCTGCTTGATACTCAGAATCTTTTGCGTGCACAAATCACAAATTTTACGTTCAACCTGGGATTTTCAGGGAAATTTTACCACACAGGTAAGAAAAGGGGATTAACTGTTTTTATAAAGCCTCTCTGACCACTCTATATAAAATTACACACCCCTCACACCTTCCTACATTCCCTATGTCCCTCCTCTACTTTTTCTTTATATCATTCAACTCCATTTATCATGCTGTTTTTTAAAATTTGGAAAATGTTGATGGTTTGAAAGTTTATGGAATTATCTAATGGACTTACATTTTTATTGAACTATAATTTACATATATAAAAGTACATAAATATTAATAGTGTGATGTTCAGTGAATTTTTACAAAGTTTACAGAGCTGTGTAACCAACAGGCAGATCAAGAAAGAGGCCAGGCTCAGAGGCTCATGCCTGTAATCTAAGCACTTTGAGAGGCCAAGGTGGGAGAATCACTTGAGGCCAGGAGTTCGAGACCAGCCCGGGCAACATAGTGAGACTCTGTGCAAAAAAATTTTTCAAAAAAGAAAGAACAAGTATCCTACCAGATTCCCCTTCCTCAGGCCCCTCACATTCACTAGCTTCCTTCAAAGAAAACCAGTGTCCTGACTTCTAATCTCATGACTTAGTTTTGCCTGGCTTTGAGATGTGTATAAAAGGACTCACACAATATGGACTCATCTGTTTCCAGCTTGTTTGGTTTAACGTTATTTTGATTTCATAGATATTATTGTTATAGGCTGTAATTCTTTCATTTTTATTGCTGTATAGTATTCCATTGTTTGACCATACAAAATTTCTTTATCCATTCCATTCTACTGAGATGGCTGAGTTGTTTCTGGTCTTTGGCTTATTTTGAATAGTTCTAAACTTTATAGTTTTTAGACTTATTCCTTATGATTTTTTTTCAAAATATTATAGGGGTATTAATCTTTTTGGTTACATGTGTCGATTTCTTTATGCTTGAGTCAGGGTTACAAGTGTGCCCATCATCCAGATAATGTTCATTGTACTGTTAGGTAGGTTTTTACACATCCCCTCCTCCCTCCCTCCCTCCTGCTTGATTTCCTCTGAGTCTTACTTCCTGTAGGATTTTTTTTTATGCAGTAGTAAATGGTGTCTTGTTTTTTATTTCATTTTCTATTCCTTTGTTGATGGTATATAAAAATAAAATTGATTTTGTTCATTGATCTTATATCTAGCAACTTTATTACAGTTATTCTATAGTTTAAATCTTTTGGATTTTCTCTCTATACCATCATGTAATTTTGAATAGTGGCAATTTTATTTCTTCATTTCCAAGCCTTATAAATTTTGTTTCTTTTCTTTTTTTTTTTTTTTTTGCTGATTGCATTGGCTCAGATCTCCAAGACAGTATTAAACAAAGGTAGTTATGGTGGCATTCATGTCTTGCTCCTGACCTCCAGGGGAAATCTTTCAATAGATTTGTTCCTGTTCTCAAGGGGAGTTTTTTCAATAGACTATTTTGCAGCTACTCTTCCTTAGCTTCAGGAAGCTCCTTCCTATTCCTAGATTACTAAGTTTTATCATGAGTCAGTTTTGAAGGCACTTTGTTGTTAAATTATCTGCCGTCTCTCTTCCCTCACTAAAATGAGCACTTCATGAGGATTTTACTACTGCAACATCAGCAGCTAGAACAATGTCTATTTAAAAAATGAATTCATGAACAAGTGATTTAGTGAAAGTAAAACCATCTTTGTTTTAACTACCAGTACTTACATGGAACAAGGTCAGAGAATAAAATTTGACCATGTTCTGTTGTGAAAAGAAATCACTGTAAATATTGAGAATAATTTAAAAGTTTCTTTCCCACAAATAATTAATATGATCAAATGTATTTTGACTTGCCTGAGCATAACTGAACACAATTTCATGATGGAATGAATCAACTGTATTTTTAAAAGTTAAAAAAAAAAAGATTACATATTATGGTATATCCATATAATGGAATACTCTGCCATCATTAAAAACACTGAAACAATTTTGAATGTTACTGATAAGGACAGAGTTCTTGAGAAATATTTTGAAAAACCAAGGTACAATACAGTGATTAGAACATGCTACCATTTCTATAAAAATAAAAGAGGGGTGAAATCTACAGAAACCTGGATATAGTAGTCTTCTTAACTTATTTTCTAGCTTAGAAAACTGAGTTACAGAGTATTTAAGTAATTTGCCACAGTCACATAGCTATTAATACAGATAGGATAGCTCTGAAAGGATTCGTAATAAATTGGTATGAATGAGTATCTGTGAATAAGAGAATTTGAGAATTAAATAACAGAAATGAAAAGAAGAGTTACTTTTTACTACATTGCTTTTGAACTTTTTGCATTTTATACCGGATGTGTGATCTAGTTAAATAAATAAATATCTAAGCAATTTTTAAAGTGATACAACATTTGAACAAGTTTATCAAATAGTTTTCTACAAGTGCGTATGCTTTTCAAGTTTTTTAATTTGATAATATGGACATGAGTTATTTTGTATGAATTTAATAAGTTCCTTTAAGGGTTTAGTAAGCCTATACTGGTGGGAATTCTATCTGTATGCTACTAACATCAATGTAATTTCCATAAGCACATAAATAACATAAGTAGTAATTATATTTTCAGATAGAAGTAATATTGCATTTCTGGAGTAAGTGAATTTCCATTTGTTTCAGTGGAAGTTATAGGGTCATGAGATTTGACTCTAGTATGCTCCATATCATACAATTGTGGAATATATACAACATGTACAATCACACAACTATATATGACTTTGGGTTCTCAATTTGAAAATTTTGTAGGTTTTAAGAGTACCCTTAACATAGGAAACTCTGAAGGCCTTGTTCCCCTAAATTTCTTAGATCAATATATAAAATATACTTTATCTGTGATTGTTTTAAATATTAATAAATGGGAACCTCATAATCATGGTTTAACTTTGTTTTATTATTGAATGAGTTACTGTCCTTATTGTAACATCAAAAATGAAAACACAATTAGACATCTATTCTAAATCCCTCGCTTATAGGAAAGTTCTGCCATCTTGGCATAGATATATGAAGTGAAATCTTTATATGCAGATGTTCAGTTTGTCTTTTTAGCAAAGTTAGACCCACAGCACCACTAAATTTCACAATGGGGAACCCCAAGAGCTTAAGGAAATAAAAGACTGTCCATGATCTTTTCTAAACATACCTCGTTTCAGAGTGACGACCTTAGATTCTTTGACATCCTTTGAAGAAAAGGAAATTACCGTACAGATAAGAATGACCAGGGCAAGATCAAAAACACATAGCATATGTGGTGTGTTTAGGGGAGAGAGGGAGATTATAGGAAAAACCATAGTAGCAAAACCAGGATAATCCAGAATCACCCAAAGAATACAGGAAAATGCTCCTGGCAACTCAATTATTATTATTATTATTTGTCCAACATTGAATGCTGAAGAATGACTTGTAGCCAATCCACGTCCTTCCTTCTCATCTCTGAAAGATTTGTTCTCTTTCTTTACTTGGACACTTCCACAGCACATAATAGGAGTACCCTCTCTCTAATCCAGGGAAAGTACAACACAGGGGGAAGCTAAGGCCAAGGTTTAAAGGGGTCTTGTTATCTGTGTATAACATGAAAGCTTCCACAAAACTGTAGCCAGGATTGCCTAAGACCAGTAAAATCATTTTTCAGTGGGAACAGATATAAAATTTAATATATAATCTTTCAAAAATTAAATATTATAAAGTTTAATTGAATTGATTTCCTTTCTAAATAAGTAATTTATTTTTCTATTACAAATTCTATCCATTTTACTCAGTCTTGAAGGGAAGGAGAAAAGCAATACTGTCATTATAATAAGACTGTGTTTCAGGAGAGAACTTGATCTTATTTGATTTATTTTAAATAATTTTTTAAAGGTATGGGCATTTTTGTGAGAAATAAAGAGATGAATAAAATAAAAATCATAGTTCTCTTTTAGTGCTTTGCAAAGCACTTTTTGTGTACCTTTTCACTGAATCCTAGGAATTAAAAAATACGTTATCTTGTATTCTAGATAATAACATGGAAACTTAAAGGGACCCAAGTTATGTGTCAAAAAACAGTCTTATAATACCTTTTTTAACAACCCAAATGGAACTGAAGACCGTTCTCCTAAGTGAAATATCACAAGAATAGAAAAACAAACACATGTACTCATTATTAAATTGGTACTAACTGATTGGCACGTATGAGCACATACAGAAGTAAAACTCAAAGGAAATCAAGCAGGTGGGTGGGGAGAGGAGGGGATGGGTGAAATCACACCTAACAGGTACAATGTATGCTATCTGGGCCACTTAGAACATTGACTCAAACTGTACGAAAGCAATACTTGTAACCAAAACATGTATATCCCTGTAATATTCTGAAGGAAGAAAAAGTCTTAACCCTAAATCAGAGCCAAATGCTTATGCATTGCTCTAGAAAAATTAGATTTTTATTGCTTAATTGGCAAGCCTTGGGGAGCTGAATGGCAAAAGATTCTCCTTATCTATAGGTTAGTTACTTTCATATATTTCTCCAAATCACTGAGAACCGGTAATATCTGCAAGTTGCAATTACATCACAGAATTAATTGACAGTGTGAAAAGCAATCTTATGTTGAATTAGTAAATGCTGATCTTATTTCTAGACTCCACATTTGGTCAGTGAATGATAGTTAAGGGCCCTGAATTTGGAGTTGTTCAATCTGAGTTAGAATTCAGATTCTGTCTCAAACCTCTCAGTGACATGGGACAAGTTACCCTACCTCTCCACATATCAATTTCCTTATCTGTAAAATGAGGTTAGCAGTGGCCCTTACCTTATGGGGTTGTTGTGAGAATTAAATGAGAGGATGTTTGTAAATTATGTAACACAATGCTTCACACAAGGTAAAGTCTCAATCAATGATGGTTTTCAATATAATATCTGAGTAGGAAATACTACTGATAAAATACTGCAGAGACAACTTATTTCAATAAATATTTAATACAATAAATTATAATTTGCAATAATGTTATAGCGTTTCAGCATAATTTTATGACAACTTAACAAATGGCACTTAAGATTGAGGAATTTGACTTCTTGTTCTTTTCTCTTCCTCTAGTTCTGACAAAGGTGGGCAAAGCTGGGGAAATAAAAGGGTGTCAAGAGGCCAGGACAATCCAACCATGACCAGCTACATCAACTTCTTTTTCTCATAATGTTTAAAGTAATAAGCAACAGACACTTGTTCTCAATATAATTAATTCTGACATAAAACATCCCCAAAGTAGGATTAAAGGAAATCAGATAAAACAGGGCTATAAAGAGAAAAGAAAAAAGCATACAATTATGCCTACTATGAATTGATATAAATCTTTCAGAAAGCAGACATCACTCTTGCACAATTCACATGTATGAATATTTTAATAACAGATTTCACCATGATATTTGAGAGGGAATAACAAATGCCTGAGCTATCTTTCCAAAAGAACCCTGAGATCTGTTGCTCTGTTCTGATAAATAAACTTTGAGAAAAGGCCAACTAAAAAAGTGAATAAATGAAAGATGACAGGAAAGACGCAGGGAAAAATGGGAGTTAGAGGTGACAGAAAATAGAACTTAAAAGCAACAGGAAGGGAGACATCTCGTCCACTGGGGAATCTCAGCTTGGTTTACAGCACTCATGTTGCAGGGGGTGGGAGTCAGGAACGATTGACTTCCGGGAAGCCTGAGAGGCTTCTGCCTGTGAGCAGCACAAGAAGGTAAAACTGCCACAAATAACTGACCTAATGTGTGTCCTAGAGACATACAAAATGTCAGGGAACAGGAGAGTATCTTGGATATAAGTAAGCGGAGATGTTTAATTGCGGGTAACCCAATGACACCATCCTTATGTCAAAGCATCGCCAGTCACAAAATGTAGCAGGACCCAAGATCCTGCCATGATTAGGATCACTGGACTTTCTAAACCCCTGAAGTTTCCAAACTTCCTGCTCCTTTGCATTTCTCTTTAGAAGGCTTCCCTGAGCTGCAAGGTAACCACTCGGAAGCCCCAAGAATGCTTCCTCGATGACTCATTAGTCAGGCTAATGTGCTAATGGCATGGCTTGGTCAGTTCTGGAACATAGTGTCCCTCTGCCACGTAACACTCAGGTAGAACTGCCCCCTGCCTTCCTGTAGTTTTATAGTGGAGGGAAAAATAAAAGAAACTCAAGAAGCCAAGCAAGGGAACACAAGGAGAATGCTAGTTGGAAATATAGGAGGGAAAGAAAGGGGCGTTATAGGTTACCCGCTATGTGTCAGAACTAGACACTTCCTCCCAAACAACAAAGTAAGTATTGCCGTCTCTCTCTTCACCTCTCTTTACCTATGTGAATACTGACCTTAAAGGGGTTACTTGACTTGGGTATAATCATACAACTCAGATGTGTTGGAACCTACAAATAAACTAAAATAACTTCTGACTCCAATGGCTATACTTCTTCCACGATACTATGGTAACGTGAGTCTATGATGAAGAGGAAAAAATAAAGAAAACAAATTAAAGATATAATCTTTATATGTAGGGCACAAACACTCCTTCATATCAGTAGAGTCCGTACGCATGTGACAGTGAAATTGAACACTGTCCTTGTTGAAAGATTACATTATTCCACTCACTCTGCATCTCTCAATCTCTGTTCCTCCTGTATAAATCAGAATGACCGTGAAGCCTCATACTGCACCTTTATCTCTGCTAAATCGTTTTCAGTGCCCAATAAACCACAGGACCTGATTCTTTTCCTGCCAACAGGTCCTGCCTCCCTTCTCCTGGGTAATGAATGAAAGAGTAGCGGTACCAGGAACCGGACTCTGTGGGCTGGTCCAGGGCAGCAGTCCATCTTCCATCTTTAGCCTGCAGGGCCATAATAAAACCAGTCACATCAGAGCTGCCGTTGAAAATACGAGGAGATTTTCTCCATGCAAAGGGACAGCATGGGAAGAACCCACTGCTCCAGCAGCTGATCAGATTCAGTGCTCTGACTGAAGTTCAAGTGTGGCTGCATAATTTGGGATGATTGGTATCATGATAAGCCAGGACGGTAGGGAGCACCTTACGCTGCTTTCGCTTTGTGCATTAGTCAAGAAGCTGTTCCTGGGCAGGACAGAAAGAGACTCTTAGCCCCTCACATGAGTTAAGAGAACCGTGAAATTCCCCACACTCAGCTGAACTGCAGGTCTTGGAAAATTGAGGAAATAAAATGAGCCCAGATGTGAAAAATCAGAGCAATGACAGCAGGGCTGACTCTCAAGCAAATAGGAGTTCACGATGGAAAGTCTGTTCCAACAGCTCAAGAGAAAGGACAAGCATGTGGAACATGAGCACCACCAAGGAGCAGTGTGAGGGGTCTGCTGTGACTTTACCACTTCTCAGACTCTTGCCACGACTTTCATCTTTTCTCCTTTCTTTCCTTCAGTTTTCTCTAATTTTCCACATGTCCTTTTTTTCTCCTTCTTATGCGTTAGTTTTCGCCAAACACTGAGTAGCTTCTCCTCAGACCTAAGGAGGAACTCAAATAAAATAAAGAATTATTTTGTCGTGACTCTATACACAGCCGATGTCAAAATGACCTACTACTGAGGCTCTGATACCCATTTCCTTACTCATATTTCCTCAATTACATTTCCTGCCTCTCCCCCCATTCTCTCTAAACTACAGATCGCACAAATGTGCCAACAGTTAAGAGCTGCAATGTCCTTGGGAATGGTTATGTATTTCCATCTTGCAGTGATTTCATATCCACGTCTCAGGTTTAACAACTTTTCAAACAGCTTTGTCACCATCTCAGGTTGTTCCCTAACTAACAGATAGATTTTCCTTTGCTATATTTCATGTTCAAAGCTTTATACGTTATTTCAGGAATATCCCAGAACAGTATGGAAAAACTGCCCCCCAAACTGAGATGGTGCCGAGAGACCAAAAATTGAGCCAGACCAATCCAGCTTGGCGAGTGAGATGAGTATCAGAGGTGCCTTACGCGGGGCTCTCATTCCCCGTCAAGATAGGAAACTCACCCCTGGGCGGCAGCAGGTGTTCTCACTCAGAGAGAGTGAGATCCACACTGCCTGCCTGTTCTGGAGCCTTCAGTTTCTTTTTGGCAAGTGATGCAGAGCTCCCTCTCTGCGTGGTTGTGTATTTCCGTGCAACACAGGCTAAGAATGCACAGCATGTCCCATTAGACGGGGACGTTAGTGTTACAGTGAACTAAAGGGGACTAAGGCAACTGAGGCAGCTTAAAACAGTTCAAACTGGTCTTAGGACTTATGACGTCTGCGCAAAAGGAGCTACTTATGGATACCCTGTGTGCTTTGTATTGCTTTCAGTTGTTTTTGTTTTGATCTGTATCTTCAAATTCAAAAGAAACCTGCACAAGTTCTGTTAACTATTAAAAGTCAGTGGTGGGAAACTTGTATCTTTCCCTCGTATGTATGTAAGACCGCGGGAACGATGTCTTCTAAACACATGTATCAGAGTAGATAGATAGGTAACTGACAGATCAGTGTAACAGGAGTTAATAACCAAACAATCTTTTTCTTCCCTAAAGGGACTGAAGAGGAAGATGAAGGGGATGACTGTCTGCTGGGGTCCGTGGATGAGTTCTGGTGGTTTCCTCACATGTGGAGCCACATGCAGCCCCACCTCTTCCACAACGAGTCATCTTTGGTGGAACAGATGATTCTCAACAAAAAATTCGCCTTAGTAAGTAACTCGCTAGCGTATACCGATTAGGAAAATGACAAGGTTTTTATATTAAAAAGCTCTTTGAAGATTTTGGCACTTTTTGGCACTTTCTAAGCAGCTTTTCTATGTGATCATTAAGACCTTGGTATTGCAGCCTTTCATTGTGTGGTTCTTGAGTTTGTGTGGGGTGCTTGTCACCATGCTTAATGCTTTGAGGGGTCCAACTTAAGAGGGACTTCACAAGACATAGATTCGTTATGGTATTATGATCAGAGCTCCTAAGACATGGCTCCTGTCTAGTGGGAGCTTCCTGCTGCACTGAGAGGCAGAAGTAAGCACCTTAAGAAATTCTCCAACAAAATGAAATATTCCAAGACCTAGTGCCAAACCATATAAACACAAAACCCACAGTTCAAAGAAGTAGATGTCATTGGGAATGGCCAGGGATATGTTCTCATGGAAGTAGGATTTTAACTTCAATCTACTCCTCAAAATAAACAGACTGCTTCAGGTACACCTTTGCCATGCACTGATATTTTGTTAAAAAAGCAAGGATGGTGCTCCTCCACACTGATATTCTGAAGATGTTCTGATAGTATTTACAGACTTCTGCAAGGTAGAAAGTTCTCTTTTTTCCCAAAAAAATATAAACAGGAATAGTAAACAGCATATAAAACTGGGTAAACACTGCCACAATTTGTAATGAAGAGTTCTAAAAGTCCTATTTCAATGCAGCAAACATTAATTCTGTCATCTTCAGAAGTCTAAGACTGCTGATATTAGCAGTGTTAATCAGCAAGAGATGATGTGGGGGGAAAAATTACTTTGTAGTTACTTTCCAATCTGTGGAGAAAAAAACCTGTGAGAAAAAAAAAAGTACATACAGTAAAAAGAAATTAAAAAGCACCAGTAAAAGATAAAATAATGAGAAGTGAGGAGAGAGGTTTCTGTTGTTATTGCTGCTGTTGTTTTGGTAGCCTTCAAAAAATAGTGTTTCAAGGCAGGTTCAATTAAAGGCATGACATTCACTGTTTTGTTCTATTATTACTTGAGTAAATGAATCACTGGATGCCCATCTTATGTTTATATTTTTAAAAATTGTAAATACTTGAACATATAATAAGAATAGGTATGCACAGGAGTTGTACACATTTTTTAGAATTCTCAACTAAAAACATCATGAATGAAAGAATAATTCAAAATCAAAATCTGGTCATTCGTAACCTCCTAACTTAAGTGTCAAGAAAAGGAGATTTCTCAGGAATGTCATTCCTAACTATGTGTTGACAACCCAAATTATGGTCCTTGAAGGAATAGAGAACAATCATGCAGGATCTTCAGAAATAAGATCAAGTTTATTCTTTGATATTTAATCAAATACAGGACTAGTCAATTTTTTTGGGGGGGAGAGGACAGAAAAGAAAAAAGACTGAGTCCAAGACCATTTCCTCCCCAGCCATGACAATATGAAAGAAAATACCTATGCGAAGCATTAGGTAACAGTGATTAGCACATAACCCTCAATAGATGGCAGCTGTTGTTTTTATTATTATATTTGGTATCATAAAACTGCTATCTTCAATTTTTGCCTGGGCTCCTGAGGTGTTGGGAGTGCCAGTAAGAGGGACAAAATCCTTAAGTTTAAAAGTTTATTTTGTATTGGGATGTATTTGCTTAATGTGAATTTTACACAATTTCTATATATGCATTAAGTCTTTTACTTCCGATTAAGGCATTAGGGTTACAAAACTGTGTTGCTGCTAAATTTAAAGATATAATGAGAAAAATCAAGGGTTTTTTTTTTTTTTAACATAGCCTCTATTATTTCCTTTCATTCTCACAACCCTGAATGGTAAGTACATTTATTCTCCCATTACAGATGAGGAAACTGAGAATCAGAGAAATGCAATGACTTGCTGATGATTGTAAAGCTTGCTCCTGGTAAAAATAAGACCAGAAATCTTAGTACTGCATAAATTGCAGTATTAGATCTTCTACAGCTGCATACATTGGGCCCCAGGCTTCCTCATTAGCCTCTCAGCCCAGTTCACGAGTATAAATCTAGATTTCTCTTCTGCCTGGTAATATACAGGGAATGGAGAACTGGAGGTGGAATTCACAGGGCAAGTTTTCCCTCAGGTGCCCTAAAGTTTCCTAATATAGGCAGAGTCTCTAAAATCCTGGGGAAGAGAGACAAACACCAAGTATCTGAGGAACTTTCCACATGACTATCGTTTATCATGCATAGATCCAGAAGCCGTTGTAACTATAGAAGCTATTCTGGAGGGAATTCTGCCTCAACTCTTTGTCCACTATATGGAACAAGCAAATGCTTAATCCGTGCTAATATTGCATTTCTAAATTGGGTTACATCCTGCCTGTTTCCACCAGCTTGGCGGCTCTTGAGTGTTTCCCACTGAAGGACCTGAAAGAACATGCAGCACTGCAGTGGGCTACCTTGGGAGCACATAGGTGTTCAAACAAGAACGGAGGCCATGGGTGCAATACTCAAATGGGAAACTGGGTTAGAGGACATTTCAAGTACCAGTACCCTTCCAACTAAGAGAATTGGAGACAATAATCTAAAACTCTCTTGTTTGGCCCTTTACATATCACCAGCTACAGCCAAATACCTACCACTTTCAGTGAATTTTAGCAAAAATCTTTCATTGACTTTTGAACAATGTGGACACTTCTGACTCACAAACAAATTTGATGTCCATTTTAATTTGACCTCGAAAGCTCCAAGAGTTTATTATGGAATGTCAAGCAGGTCTTTTAAGCCAAGTTGCATTTCATGCAAACGGCCATCAGGAAATGCAGCTTTAGAGGCTGATTGGAAAAAAATTTGTAGTTACCAAATATGGGGTATGAATTACCCCAGATATTAAATTGGAGTTTCAACAGGGGATTGTTTTTTGAAAGGATTAATTGTAACATGAATAATTAGTGTACAGCACAGTTTGAAATATCTATTGTACAGTTTTAAAAATAGGACAAAGTATCATTAGCAAAGTAAAATAACATTCTATTTAAACCACAAGAAAGTCCTCAATAGTATATACTCTTAATGGAAGAACTGGACTTAAATTTTAGCAAATGGTGATAGTTGAGTTTTTAATAAAATAATTAGAGTTTTTATCATAGAATTCTTTGCCAATATCAGTGCCAACATCAGTATCCTTAACACTGTTATGGACAATACTATTAAAGTTAGCAGTAGTAGAACAATGTTCCTGATAACATAAAACCTTGCTGAGGATTGTACTTGCAACTGCATTATTGTCATTCTTTCAAATAGTGTCTTTTTCACCCGTTTTCCAAGTTCAGCAGAACCTGCTAATTTACATTAGCTGGAATGTCTATTGTCAATTGTGAAACTTTTTAGATTAGTGAGCATGTTAACTTTTCCAATATAAAAATAAAGATTATAGTATCAAAATGTAATTTAAAATATATTGAAAGACTTGCTGGCTTGAGGAATATATGATAATCTTTTAATTAGTTTGCTTGCCAGCTAGAGAATGAATGAATAACTATTACTTTTATTTCAGTGAAGCACTTTATAAAAAGACATATTAGATTTTCATTTTGTTGGCACTGAGCACAAAGTATAATTCTAGCTGTCTTGGGAGAAGTAGAGAGTTCTGGTCAGGATGCAGAGTCGACTCTGAGCTGATGGAGCACTTCTGGCTTCAATCGGGCAGCACCGTTTGAGAGAGAAATTGGCCATTGTTCAGAGCAAGATGACCAAGATGGTGAGGTCTCTCATTGACTTCAAAAAATGAATGGCTGAAGGAACTTCAAGAAGGCAAATGATAAAAGAAAAGATATATTATCAGGGCTAATATTCAAGTTACAAGTGCTGGTATGGCCATGGCAGATGTCGCAATACTGAAATGTGACAATACTGTACCCTTAAGCCCACGTTCACATCAGGTCCCCTACCACGATGTCCCAGATCTACTGACTCCTCAGAAACTAAGTGAGCCTGGCCCAGAAAGCGTCTCCAACACCCAGCTCCAGCTCTGCAGCTGGCAGCAATCTGACTGGTCAGTGGCATGGCATGCTACTTGGTAAATACTGTAAGTATTCCTGAATATAATCAATCAATCTTATGATTTAGAAAAGACTGGAATCAGTCTATTTATAAAGAAAGACATGGACGAGAAAGTGCAGTCCTATACATTTAAGTAGAGTTCTTCTAATCTACATAAGTTTGTGTACAGAATGGTGCTTGAAATCTACCTAATAATAGTAGGTGTTCAGTACATGTTTGTTAGAAGAAAATATAAATAAATATTTCTTCTAGCTCCTAAGATTTTATCATTACTGTCTTAAAATGTAGATTGCTTTATTCAGATACGGTAAATTCAGCAGATCAGGAGACAACTGTCATTAAAAGGATAGCTTGTTATTCACAGTCCCTACGAGGAGGGCGCTCGTCACATCATGCAGGGCCACATGCAGAAGCACCAGCATTGTTCAGAAAGCAGACGAAGCAAGGGGAAAATGTGGGCAGGAGGCTTTATGTTTCTGCAGGAAACAGGTTTAGGATTGCCTACTGCGAATAATTTCAGTCAGCTCTGAGGTGTGAGGCTGTCTCCAGTTGTCTGGTACGTGGCCCTGGGACGATTAGAGCAGGGTTCAGTTGCTCAGCCTATGAGAGTCTGATAAAGAAGGGGTTAAAGGTAGGAGCTCTGAGTTTGTTGTTTGGCATTTGAAGAGTGTGCTCTCTGGAAGGTGTTTGCTGTCTCTGGGATTGGCCAGCCCTGGGAGAGGCAGTCTCTTTAGGGTCAGCAAGGCTCCAGATATCAAAGGAACAGAAATACAAAAAATAAAAAGGGGTGATTAATACATTTACATATGCCTTGATCCAGGTTATGTACCTTGAAGCAATTAGCAGATTTCAAAAACCCTCATCATCCCAGTTGCCATATTTGCACACTTTCTAAGTTGCCATTCTCCTTCCCTCCTTCTCCTACATTGCCTTAATCTGAACATTATAGTCCACCGATGTGATTTTATTAGAACAGAAAACAGTGAAATACTTTTCCTTCGTGTGCACTTTATTTCTATCAACGTAGCCAAAGATCACATTAATTTTTTTAAACCATAATATCACACCTGTGTCTGCCAGACCTCCTGTCCATGAGCTACTTATTAAGCCTTCACATGTTTATTTTTGTCCAATTTATTTTGTAAACTAAATGCTAGGCTTGAGATTACAGTTTTCCCTTTAATGTTTCACATTTGTTATATGTTCAATGTTTCAGTATATCAACATTCTTCTAAAGATTGATTCTGTTATTTAACATGCTTTATATCTTTTCCACCTTTGTGTCATCCCTATACTTTACAAGTATAAAATACTTACAAAATATAAGTATTTATGGCTTTTGTATCTGAAGTCATTAGTAAAGTTGAGCATAATATCATAGTTAGAAATTTGTGATAGAGCAATACAGTCTCCATTCCCAGTTAACATAGGCCCAGCAAGCATCATTATTTCAAAATAGTGGGTTAATTAACTACAAACCTCTTTAACTCAAGTAATACCCATAAGGATTGCATAAAGTATGTCAGGGATCTTGCTGAAATCAAGAATCAATATGTGCATGGTATTTTTCTGATACCAATTTAGAACTTGTATTTTCAAAGGAATTTATAAAGTATTAAAACATATTAATAATAGTTCCTCACAGTTACTGCTTTCTTCTTTATTACTTCTCAACAACCCATTAAGTAATCCTTTCTAGAACTGCATGGAGTTGACATTAAGCTCATTGATACAGTTTCCAAAATGCTATCATTCTTATCCTTATTTGAAAGTTTGACATGTTTTCAACTCATGTATCCTATTCCTTGTTTCTCTATGACTATTAAAAGTATTTGCTCAGCAATTCTACTTTATTTTTTTAATTTCCTTAAAATGTGCTCTCCTGAGCCTGGAAAAAAATGAAATAATTTATCTGATTATAGTTTATGGTTTAGTTCATTGTCTCTTCATCTAATTTTGTTTATGTCACCATAAATAGTTTGAAAATTGTCCTCTCTGATGGAGAAAACAAAAGCAGAGTATATATTGGTAGAAGCAGAGTGGATAAACAGATATTTCTACTTTTTCATTCTATTATAGTTTAAAGTATTTCAAACTCCCCTCCAATTGTGAATATGCTATCATATTTATTGTTTATCTTTTGCTGATCAGTCATTTTCAATTTATAATTTCTGGAAAATAAACTTATCCTGATATTTAGCCTCTTTGGCATTATTTTTATATCTTTTTTGTTTGTTTTGTATTGTTAGTTGATTTTTGTCCTTTGTTAAGTACACTTCCTTTCACCTCTTGTATATGTTTTAAACTCCAGTATATACTAGAGCCCCATACTTAACCTTTATTATGTGGCTAGAACACTTATTAATTTAATAAACTTGCTTAATTCTCTTATTAATCTTACTTAATTTTCATTACAACCCTCCTGCTGGCAGCTCCATTTTATGAATGTTGAAGATGATATCTGGAGAGGTTAAGTCATTTCCCTAAACCACACAGTGAAGTCATATATCTGGCACTTGAATTCAGAGCTTTCTCACTGTTAACTACTATTCTAAACAGATATTTTCTTCCTTGTTTCAAATAATTATAATCTTTAGAGGGAATTACATTTTTTTGAATTCCCTATCCTTTAGATATATTCCCTTGGTATATTCCTAGCAATTGTTTCACAACTCTTTTTTCATCAGAATGTTTTAAAATCTACTTTGCTGAATTGAAATATCATATCTAATTATTTTCAGAGTTACCTATTTTCAGTATTTTGAACTCCAAGATGAAATTGTCGTCTCCTGCCCAGAGTGCTAGGACATCCACATAGATGGCAGAATCAGCGCTTCAGAGCATGAGTGTTGAGGATGTTGACAAGCAGGGACAGACAGGAGGTAAACAGACAAATTGGATTACATTGAATTAACACAGAAGAGGAAATAAAGGCCAGATTTAACTAGACCAGTGGACGTGTGGTCACAAAGCTCAGAGATGTGAAAACCATTTCTGGCACAGATTGATTAGGGCTTTTTATTGAATGGATGATGAGGAAGCAAAAGGAAATAACAGGTCAAAAATAACATCCAGGTTTAAGCCTCCCACTTTGCTATCTCTGTATACTTATTTAAAGGCTTTGCAAATATGAACTGCTGCTTTTTCTTTAGAAGTTCTATATTTTACCTATGTAAGGATACCCCCCTGCCACCCATATCTACAGTGGTACAGAATTTATTGTCATTTAGATATGTCATTAAACTTTTGAAACTGGTTCTGATTATTCCAGGAACTTAGAATCCTTTCCTTTGTAAATTCCTTTCCAGATTACTCTTTTTACCATCCTATGGGAAGACTTCATACGCTCTACCTCTGACAAGATAGAGAGTGTAGAAAAATATTTCTCAATTCCTTTCCCTTTTCCTCTACCAGAAATACTAGATTTCATCTTCAGCACATATATCTGGTGACTTAAACTGGTTTCTTAAAAAGAAAGATAAATTTAGCACATGTACTACATGAAAAAAATTCCTTACTGTCCAAATTTATGTGGACACAAAATGAACTAAAAGCCTTTATGAATCCTCCTGGAAACTCTCACTGGTGGGCTGGAGTCAGATGTGGGTATGAGGCAGGGAAGTCTATTTCCAGATCCATGCACGCTGCTCCTGAATCTTGACCATTCCTTTCTTTTATGCCTTACGTTTACTTAAACTGGAGGGGGCATTTGTGTTCTGAGAGGTTGTCATAAACATAGCGGAGATGGAAGTGAAGGCAGAAAAAGAAATAAGAGTAAATTCTGCACAAGCTCTAACCTTGGGTCTACTTTGGCATTTTCATATCTCCCACTCTGTGTTCCCACTCACTCAACAATTTCTGTCAGTTTTTTCTTTTGTACCATCTCCTGCTCCTTTCCAAAATTTTCCATCCCCACTTCACTTCCAGTTTTTTCATCCCACACCTAGATGATTGCAGCAGCCTCCCAACTAGGCACCCTGATTCTGCATTATTTTCCTGTGATTTGTGCTCAGATCAGGGAACACTGTGAAACTTGAAATTCTGCTTCTGTTTCCCCTAACTGAAATGAAATAGAACCTTGCATTTCAGTTAGAAAGATTCCTGACTTTCCTGAGGAAATGTAAGAAGATAAATTGTGGAGCTCCAGATATTTACTAGACGTACTTAGAATTCTTTACATGCGTCCTTAATGAATCCTCGCAACCACCTGTGAGGTTGATTTTTCTTGTATTGAACACGCAGAAACTAATGCTTAAAGAGCTTATATAATTTTCCTAAGATCACACAGCCAGTGAAAACTGGAGAAATGATTTTATCCCGGGTCTGTCAAACTCAAAGCCATGCAACAACCATGGTTTGTATAATTGAAAGTCACCATGCCATTGACACTGTTACTAGTTGCTGTTACACAAACCTCATAATCAGAATTTTATTACTTTCTTAAAGAGTTATATTTTTAAACAAATTCAGAATACAAATTCTGATTTTTTTTTTACCATGTTTTCTCCTAAATAGCTGTTTATGTGATTTACATAATTTCTTGTGTTTGTGCTGTCCGCAACACAAGCATGACCATCCTGGTGGCTTTTGTAAATACTTGAGGGCATGCAACAGTTACAACAAACAAAGATCAATATCAACTTTTTATTATTTCAGGAATATTAAACTTCAATCAAAATTAGTACTATGCAGACTTAAAGGTTCATAGTCTAATCAACCTTGTACATTTTCAGAGAGATTAAGTGTGTTTGTAAGTACTCTGGGACTTTGATGCTGTCCCTGAATTGTTTGTAGCTCTATTAACGCCCAGAGGTCCATATAAGACTCATTACTTCAAACTGAGCAAGATGGAAGACACCAAACCCTCCAATTCCTCTGTTATGAATCCAGATAATTTTATTTTCAGTTATTTTGCTACAGCATAAAATATAAGGGTTTATAAATTAATTTTTTTACATTTCTAAAAACCTCTTTTTGTGTTTACTTGAAGACATCCCAACAATTCAAAAATGTCAACCTTCTCTGTGCAAAGTACAAGTGTTTACCTCATTATTCTGAGTATTTTCGCAAAAGCCCATCCGTTAGTGGTATGTTTACTTATGAGACACTCTAAAAAGATTTGACACTTCAAAACTTCTAGAGGGAACTCTAAGAGGGGAAAACAACATGCTCAGTTAAATGGAAATGTACTTGAAATAAATTACATAATTATTAGGGAAGACTAGGAGAAAATCTGTCACTTTCCCCCCAAATAGTTCTTTTCTTAGAGGTTACAAGTAAAAAAGGTTAAAGCTGAGTATGCATACCTTTTTCAGTATTGGTATTGAGGTTTTAGCTTAACTTTTGGTTCTGAAATTTTTTTAATACATTTGGCTTACAAAATGTCACCCAAGCTTGTCAAATAACTCGGCTGTCAATTTGGGTAGTCCTTGAAGGGGAACATGTGGTGTCAAGGAAGGGGTTTTGCTGATGTCACTGCTACAGCCTCGTCAAATTTATGGTATTAATATTTACCTCCTACTTTACACATACTATCCATTACTTTTTCCAGAAGAAATGTATATGGTTACTAAAATGTTTTTTAGATACAGTTGCTAATGATAGTGTATCTTCTTTGAGTAATGTCTGCTCTGAAATAAGAATTCTGAGTTGTTTGGCTGTAGAAATGATGGTGGAAGGATTATTTTCTTGTTTTGGTGGTTAACGTTTCAGAAAGAAAAAGAATAATGTTCATTGAATGAAAGAAAATTAAATGGCATTTAACCAAAAACTTTGCTTGTATCTTTCATTCTCTGTGAGATAATTAGTTTTACAACCCCTACTTGACAAGTGAGGGAATTGAGGGAATTTGCACAACCTGCCAGGGTCCCACAGCCTGTGAAGAACAGCACTGAGGTTGATCCCAGGACTCCTAAACGCTGTTCCCCATCCCCAGGATTCCTGGCACACTGATAATTTCATGGTCATTGGTTTGGCTATGTTTAGATATTGGAAGAATACGATTCTTTTCTCACTATAGTTAATTAAACACAATATACTTTTTTCCAGAGATGTGTTAACTTCAGAGTGATAAGGTCACACTTCTGTTTTATGAGTTACAATAACGCCATTCTATTTCATAAGATCTCATTATTAACCTTTATCCTAAGATTTTTGTTACTTACGTTATTATAGCCATGCTTTTCGTTATCTAAACTTTGAGACAAAGAATATCTTCCTTCCTGGGGTTTCTGGATCCATATGAATATCACCAACCAGGAAAGCTCACTTAAAAACACAAGTTTCAGAGTTTTTATTAGGGTTTCATTACATGGGCATGATTGATTGAATCATTGATCACATGATTAAACTTAAGCTGCAATTCTCCTCTTCTACCCTGAGGTCAGGCTGATATCACCTGGCTCAGAGCCCTCATTTTCTAATTATATGGTTGGTCTTCCTGGCATCCACATTCATCCTGAGGCATCTTGTTAGCATAAACTCAGATATAGTTTAGGGGCCCACCATGAATAGCAAAGACACACTTATCACTCAGAAATTCCAAAGAGTTAGGAATTATCTCCCAGGAACGGAAGATGAGGAAGACCAGCCAGATTCTTCATTATGCAATAGCTACCAACAAAGGATGATTTAAAACTCTTAAACTAAATGTATTAAAAACAACATGATCATCATAGCAGCTTTTCTCATACCAGCCAGCAAACAGAAATTTATATTATGAATCAAAGAGCACCATGTAAGAAAACTAGAGAGATATCCAGTGGCCAGATCTATAAATATTAACCAAATTTATGTAAATGTGTCTATCATATTTTAGGAGATTATTACCTCCTTAAATATGAGGAAATAATATTGTACATGTTAGTTTAGATTAGATCATGGATTTAAAATAGCACATTCATATTTAGTATCTGAATATAAGATCATTTCTGAAACCTTAAAGATTATGTCAAAGAAACATAGAATCATAAACCAGAATTTTAGTGATTCCACTTGCACAACCCCTTTATTTCCAACTTTAAAAAAATGAAAAATTAGATTCCTATTCTAAAGTAATTATTTCTTTCAAGATTTTTCATTTCAAACCATACCAGAATTATCATCATTTATCACAGGAACATATCCTAATATTTGACAATCTTAGTATGCAACACAAGACCTTCCTTCCTTAACCAAAAGATCCAGACTTACCGGGTTTTGTCCGAGGTTAAGAAGGGAGTCAGCTTCCTTTCAACGGTGACTTTACATATACTGGGCTCCCTTGTCAACAGTCACTGCCATTCTCACTTTCTCTCAGTCACAGCAGCTACCACAGGACACCGTCCCCAGGTGCCAGAGACCCCACAGGTTCTTATATGCCAAAAGTTTGTGTAGCTCATCAGCCTTACGTTAGGAAAACAAATTGTCTTTAGAAGTTTTAAAATGCTTCTCATATCCAAAAAGTTTCATAAATTTATTTTCTTCATATATTATATATTTGCATGTGGGGGGAGGGGCACACACGCCTTTTATGTTAAAAGGTTCTGCATTCATTTTCCAAACAGAAAAGGTGAAAAGTGGTCAGAATCATTCTCCTATTAATTGGGAAGATGTATTCTTTTCTTTGTGAAATAATGTCATAAATAGCCACTATTTTTAAGGAAGCCACAGGTTTGGGTTTTTTTTAAGCCATAGTTTTTTTAAAAAACCACTTAAAAATCTAGAAAAATAATTTTTTTCTAGAAACAACTTCAAAATATACCACTACATAAGAATACAGGGAAACTTTATCTTAAACTAATATAAATTGTAAATATAAATTCTCAATACTATGAAATAGTTAACCGAAGCACAGACTTCTATAGACTGAGGAAATTCAACATTCTGACCAAAATGAACTGCGGAAAAGTATTTGGAAGTGTTTCCCAATTGTGTTGTAATAAAGTTTTAGATTTGTTTTCCACTGTAGAGTGCAGAATGTCTGCTTGTAGAGTTTTCTGTAAATTACATTGGTTTGCATACTTGCTGATCTGCAAAATATAAAAATAGACAATAGGACTTCTAGCCATTAACAGAAATTACAAAAGTGTTTCTGTTCAGAAAGATTGAAATAGAGACAAAAACAACAGGTAAAGTACCATTCTTAATTACTAGCAAGAGTCTAAATAAAGAAATATCATCAAAGACAGTAATAAACAATTATTTCTTCAGTAATGAAGTTAATTATGTTCAAATACCTAAATGCTGGGGTTTTTTTCTTTTTTCTTTTAGTTTTTGGGGAATTTTTTCTAAAGATTACAGCATCAGTTTTTGCTTGGTAAAACTATATTATCTTCACATTCTCCACTTGGCAATATTTGAATGTATAATTTGGGCAAACCTTGCAATTTTTAATTTTATGCAATATAACTTAAATATATAAATTCATAGTAACAAATAAGTGTGTCTGAACTGGAATAATAATTTTTAACTACAATCTCAAAGTGTTTTCAAGTATTATTTATATAGGTATTAAAATTTCCCTGTGAGTAACCATATGTTCATTGTCAAATGAGCTGAAAGTTTGAGGTAACTGCAAAAGTGAAAATGGGAGTCAGAATCAGCCTATGTACTTCTTCACTAATACTTGCTGAGTGAGTGCTCGCTGTCGACCAGACACTGGGCGCTTCGCAGGGGATGAAACAGAACCTAGACCTCATGGAGCTTACTGTTCAAGGAATAAATAAATAATTATGCAAAGAAATATGTGCTTACAAAGTATGCTGTGTACCGTGAAAAACAAAGGCAGGCTACTAAGAGATGTCTTAATGTGGCTTCGTTTAGATTGGGACTGCTCGGTAAAGCCTTCTCTGAAGATAAGACAGAATAAATTACCTACGAGAGGTGTCAGATTTACCCAGGTGAAGAGCTGGACTAGGAACATTTCAGGCAGAGAAAATCACATATGGGAAGATGCTGAGGTAGGCAAGCACTTGATGAGTTTCAGAGAAAGGTTAATGTGACTAAAATTCAATGAAGGATAGAGGGTAGTACAAAACGAAGCTAGACACAGAAGCAAGGAACAGATCGTGCAGAGCTTGTGATCATGCTAAGAATTTGTACTTCAAGTGCAAGAGGAAACCAGGGAAGCATTTTGAGTAGAAAGTCACATAATCATATTTGTATCTTTAAAATATTGCTGTGGTGGCTGCTTTGTAGGGAATGGACTAGAAGGGGCAAGGGAGGGAATGGGAGTCTATGCCAGGAGGCCATGGGATACAATGGTGGATTGGACTGGAGCGATGATGATCATAGGATTGGAGAAAAGTGGATAAATTTAAGGTATATACTGGAGGTAGTACTAGGGACATGATAATGGACTGGATTTAGAAGAGAATGAGGAAAGAGGAGATGTCAAGAATATTTACCTTGTCGACACAGCAACTGGTTGGTTGTTGGCTGATGGTGTCGTTTAATGACACAGAGGAGCCCTGCAGAACAAGCAAAGCTGGGAGGCTGAGATGTGGAGATCACAGTTTCAATTTTGAGACCAATTAATTCCATTTGCATTCCAAGTATTTAATTTATGTTTTATAGTAACATAGCCACACTCCTCAAACTTTTCGGACCATGTCTTCCACTAGGAAAATCTTGACATAGATTCCAGAGTTCCTGGATTTCAGATGCTACTTTCAATCAAGGATCAAAGAAAAGAATAACAAGGATTAACTTTTCAGCTAGACTCTTTGCCCTAGATTATAAAATAATATGTGCTGAATCTCAAATTGAATAATTTGGAAGAGAGTAATTCAGCCAAGAATTTAGCATTATGGCTAAATCTTTTAAAACATGATTGTCTTAGGTTAATATAAGAGGTATTAATGTTCATCATTTTTTATGGCTGAGTAGAACTCCATCATATACATATACCACATTTTGTTAATCCACTCATGTATTGATGGGCACTTGGGTTGTTTCCACATCTTTGCAATTGTGAATTGTGCTGCTATAAACATCCGAGTGCAGGTGTCTTTTTTATAGAATGTCTTTTTTTCCTTTGGGTAGATGCCCAGTAATGGGATTGCTGCATCAAATGGTAGGTCTACTTTTAGTTCTTTGAGGTATCGCCATACTCTTTTCCATAGAGGTTGCGGTCCCACCATTCTTCTAAGTGAAGTATCATAAGAATGGAAAAACAAACACCATAATATGTACTCACTATTAGATTAGAACTATTCATCAATACCTATGTACACATATGGAATTGGAAATCATGCAGGAGGGACAGGGGAGGAGGGGATGCGTAAATTCACACCTAATAGGTATAATGCACACTGTCTGGGGAATGGGCACACTTATAACTTTAACTCAAATGGCACAAAAGCAATTTATGTAACCAAAACATTTGTACCCCTGCAATATTCTGAAATTAATAAACAAAGCAATCTACATACTAGGAGATTTGCCACTAACATTTGCAGGTCCTAGCGAGAAAGCAAATAGAGATCTGCACACAATCTGTTTAAATATCTACAGGTTATAAGTTAACGTAACAAACTATTAAGTAAAATATGTTTTATCTGTAAGGAGAAATAAAAATTAAAAAAAAAAATGACAGTCTGCCTTTCAGATCATACTGCCTGCAATCCGCACCCAAACTCCTCTATACGATAAGATTCCAGGTGTTCTCCCTGGTATTGAATGCAAATTTAGGAACAAATTTATGTTCCCTTTATCTAAAACTCATTTAAAAGACACATCCTACTAACTCAGTGATCCACAGGCTGGAGCCGCGTGGCAGTGGTTGAGAGCATATAGACAAATCAGGAGAGCAGCCTAGGGTGGGGTAAAAATCAGGATTTACCACAGAAACCTCCTGAGAAAGAATCCCAAAATCTACAGTGGAAGTAGAAACAAACAACCTATCTCTTTTAGGCCAGTAGTTTCATAATTTCCACATTATACTTGAGTAGTAGGATCATAGCATGTAAAAACAATGGAGGCACGGTAGTAATTGACAATAAGAATAAAAAATATTCATTAAATGTACATCATGTTCCAGGAACTGCACTGAATGCTTTCCCTGCATTATACTATTTAATTGCCTCCAAACCCCTTTGAGTTAAATACTTTTATGACCCACATTTTAGAGGCCAGGACAGAAGGCTTAGACCTCCTAAGTCATTTGCTGACTCTTGAAGTGGAGTTTCCCACCACGAGGCCACACTGTACTGTACCAGCACACAAATAAAAGATGAAACTAAAAAATCCCAATATTTCTTTAGAGTTAAAAGTAGAAAGAAAAACAAAAACTGCCTATACATTGGTTGCCAAGTGTTTTTAAATAATCCAAAATAAGGAAAATGTCTCTGTAATGCTGGACCATCCTTTTATTACACAGGGTCCTCAAGACACAGCTGATTACTTGCAGGCAATTCAAACTGTGAGCTTTTGATCTGCACAATTTCTTACAAATCTGCAGATATCAGAATTTGATAATGTAGCTCCTGTCATGAATTCATCCTTACTTCTTCCCATGCTCTTCAAAACACCGTTAACTTGTAATTGTTCATTTTTTTATTTCTATGATAGCAATTCATTTGGTCTTTATGACTGCACCATTATTCTTAAACCCTTAGGTGAACACTTCACTGATCTTTTCTAACACAAATTATGTGTTGACACATGAGTCTTAGTGGGAAAAAATTGCTTTAGTTTGAGTTTTTAAAAACTAGCAAAGAAAAAGCAATGAAATATCTCAATTCAATTTTTAGTGGTGTTCTAAATGTTCTGATAATAACTTCAGAGTTATGGTAATTTCTACAAAGGATGCAAGTAAAATGAAGAACATTAGACTTTCCTGCTCACCTTTTACAAACACAGGTTTGGCCCCTCCACTTCCAAAACCAGCCCATTCTCTTTCTCACAGCAGCAATATGGTGGCTCCACTTTTAGCATCCTCAACTACAGCTGGCTTAACTGAGTTTTGAACAATAAACAGAGTTTATGAGATAAGAAGAAAATGGCATTCCAATTGTGGACAGTGTATACAGCGTACAGCAATGGCATGAAGGAAATTATCAAAAATGGGTTGGGAGAAGGAATGCTGATAGGAGATGAAGCTATGTAGGTAGGTGGGGACCAAATTTTGATGGCTTTTTATGCCATCTGAAGGAATCTGAGCAGGTGTTTAGGTAATGGCAAACCATTGGCGACCTGTTTTCCTTCTGTATTCAGGTACTTCCTATGCTTCCTTCTCCTCCTGACATCATTTAGGTTGGAAAACAAAGCTAGCCATACCTCTTTAACTTTTTCCATATTCATTTCATCCATTTCACAGCCTGATTCTATGGTTCTGTGTATGTGAAATTGCTCTTTGGCAGAAGAAAGCCATGACTGATTCAAAAGAAGCCTATCTGAGGGGAACTTTTGAAGACTTTTTTTAAGCAATTGAAAAATACAAACAAAAATAAAAAAACATTCAGGAGAAAAAATACATGTCAGCCACTGAAGCCGAGGGTGTTCATTTTTCATTCCTGTGCAATTTTCCTCTATGCTTTTTTTTTAAAAAAAAACTGGACTTGTTTTATGTACAAAAGCTTGACTTCAAATCAACTAAGTTCCCTGAATATTTTGTTCTTTCAGTGCCTTCTACTTTCATAATAAGGGATTCCACTTCAAAGAAAATTGCTCTATAGAATCAAAAGTGTGTGTGCCCCTCCCAAGGCAGGGAACACTGTCTGTTACTACTGGCCCACATGCTGAGGGACCCACAGAGATGTGGGAAACGTAGAACCTGCACAGTAGACAGAGTAAAATCCTGTGAGCAGGCCCAGTGAACTTGGAATGTGTTCTGTCCCTCTAATAAATACTGGTTTTACTCTGTGGGGAGTGCTGCGTGTTGTTTGTAGTAAGTGTGTGTCATTTAACTTGTTGAAGTTGTGAGCAATAGAAAAACAGATGGCTGTGGCGAGGATGCACTAAATGGAGGCTCTCTCAAATCATGCATCAAAATCACGAGTTCTGTCCCACCACTCTCAAACACAGAAGTCTCACCATCAAGACTGGTGGATGGGCCGGGCGCGGTGGCTCACGCCTGTAATCCTAGCACTCTGGGAGGCCGAGGCAGGTGGATAGCTCAAGGTCAGGAGTTCGAAACCAGCCTGACCAAGAGCGAGATCCCGTCTCTACTAAAAATAGAAAGAAATTAATTGGCCAACTAAAAATATATAGAAAAAATTAGCCGGGCATGGTGGCACATGCCTGTAGTCCCAGCTACTTGGGAGGCTGAGGCAGAAGGATTGCTTGAGCCCAGGAGCTTGAGGTTGCTGTGAGCTAGGCTGACGCCACGGCACTCACCCTAGCCTGGGCAACAAAGTAAGACTCTGTCTCAAAAACAAAACAAAAGACTGGTGGATGGCTACCGGGCTTCAGGACGTCTATAGGTCTTAATGTTAATCACTTTAATTTTACCATAGAATTAAGGAATGATGGATTTAAATGTATTTATAGTACAATTTGAAAATCCTGGGGTAAAAATAGATTCAAGATAAATCATCACACGTTCTAATTAAGGTTTGCTTGGTCTTAGGAGCATGGCATCCCTACGGACATGGGCTACGCGGTGTCCCCTCATCATTCTGGCGTCTACCCTGTACACGTTCAGCTTTATGAGGCCTGGAAGAAGGTTTGGAATATTAAAATCACCAGCACTGAAGAATATCCACATCTGAAACCAGCTAGATACCGGAGGGGCTTTATCCACAAAAACATCATGGTGAGCTTCCTCCAGTATGCATAGGAGAGGGTGCAAATAATTCTGCCAGATTTACACTCCTCATTTGAAGAAAGAAAAAACAAGAAGAACAAATGTTATAAGCATAACTGTAGGGAAGGCTGCATGCTGCACGAAGCATATTTGTCATATCTAAGCAAAGAATTTTTAATTAAAGTCACTTCTCTTCTTCAAATATAACTAAAAAAAATTTTTATACTGACACTACTGCTGGTAAGCAGGCACTGATGTTAAAATACTAAGAAAATATTACATCTAACTTGAAGATAATTTTTAGTAACCATCATTTCTTTGAAAAGTTATTTAGTATGTAAAACTAAAACTAACACCAACACTCTCTCTCTGTTAACCTTTCACAAGGCAGTCAAACTGTGTTCTTCTCTTTACCATGCTAAGCTAAAAAAAAAAAAAACTAGAACTATTTGCAGCAAGAAGCCATATGCGAAGTCCTGCATAATCATTAACAGATAATAATATGGAGCGCAAACGACAGATGATGTTAATCAAATCATTTATTTCCATTGTCTAATTCTCTCCAGGGCTTCTCTGTTTTGTTTTTCACACAGTGGCAATTGTGTATTGTCAAAATATGTACCTAATACTTTGTGAGACCTCTCAAAGTAGGTAATTAAATCCCATTTTTTCCCCAAACCAGAAAATCCAAAGAAAGTACGGTGAAGCTAGGAATGAGCCTCCTAATTTAGACTCGCACACTGGCAAGCGACACCACGAAAAAGAACACTAAGTGGTGAGCCGCCATTGCACTCTGTCAAACTGACATGTCTGAAGAGATGTCTGTCCTCTAGAATTAGGTGTAACTGACTTCTTTTCAGACAGTTTTCCAACGTCTGCAAAAATTACAGCGTGGATAATGACATTTAACTTGGATCAACTCCCATCTTGACTTTTCTCTCAATAAAAACTGTTATAAACACTAGATGGGGACATGCTGGCCACATTTTATCGCAGTCTGCCCTCCCTATGTACTGAAAATGAATTCACTGTTCCTCAAGCTGCCAGCATTCTGACCAGAGAGTTTAAAAAATCTGGGTTATATTTTTAATTTCTCCTGAAAATATATTTTATCTATATTATAAATGCATGAATCCTGCAGGTGATCAAGGCTCTAACAGATGTCCTGTTTTGATGGAACTACCCCTGTGGTTCTACTTTTGCAGCAATCGGTGGAAACTCTCTATATTTGGTCTGTGGGCTCTTGGATGAGAATTTCCAAGTGAGACATTTTCAGCAGACAGTTGATTACGCAATGAGAGAAGACAGGGCCAGAAGCCATCCGAATAGAGAAGCAAGTTGAGACCACAGGAGCCAATATGTCCTCCTAGGGAGAGATTGCAAAGAAAAAAGTAGGGGATTGAGGAGCAAACCTTAGATCACACTCGTATTTTGTTGTATGAGATGAGGGAAAATTTTTTTTTTGATGATTCATTCACAAACAAAACTCAAAAGACCACATTATCTTCCCTTCAAACCAGCTGTTAATCATGCCATTCTTATTTCAGCTCTGCAATTCAAACATCACACTGACCCCCCACCACCACCACTTCCGGTCAGTCTCTACATGTCATCACTAATTTCTTTGTATCTTTTTATTTCCTTTCCCGTAGCCACCATCTTACTTCACTGCCTTAATTTTCATGTGTTCACTGTGGCGCTGGTTTCTACTTTGTCTGTTTACAGCTTCCATTCACTCCCCACTGCACAGACAGTGCCAACGTTTTAATCTTTCCAAATCACTGCCTTCGTCCTAGCCTTCCTAACTTTGATTAGTTACAGTTATTTCCACACCCCTTAATGTGCTCTTGGGAGACCTGAAAACAGCCTGGACCTTTCTATCTTCTCTTTCCCTGGAGCTTACACAGACTCGCTCCAGCCAAAAGGGCCATGATAGTTTTGCTGTTTCCACGTCTTTGTCATCCTTTGCACTGAAGGACTTCTGACCACTCTCTACCTGTTTCTATTCCCTTTATCTTCAGTATCAAGTCCCATGTCTTATATAATTGAATGTAAAGCTCCTTAGTATATAGAAGCTCAACACCTAACTCATACCCAACTCGTAACTACTATTCTCCTCTGGATTCCTATTAATGCAACATGCCATTTTGTAATTCCATTAGGAACAAAAAAGCCAGTTACATTTCAAGGTGTTTGAGCCCTAACCAGAGTCTCTGTGTCTCCAGTTTTATTGAATTTTCAAGTGGACAATTTTTTATCCTCATTCAATAAGGAACTGATGAAATACCAGGACTCTCTACTCTAACCCCTGCTTGTTAAATGTGACTCTCTGCAGAGAGCCAGAGACCTAAAAAATTAGACTACACACCCTGACTATGCACTTACTGTTTTTAATGGAAATGCTCATTAGCAGAGACTACCATTAATCCCGGTGACAAGCCTCTAGGTGGTCTTTACTGGTAGCCCCCAGAAGTGCTTATTGGCAGTCACTCCTGATTGAGGCCTTAGGTACAGGATATTGGCTTCAGGTCTCACTAGCCAGGATTCTTGTTGACCATGGCTGTCATAATCATCTCCCACTTACTGTCAGCAGCTATCAGGTTTCTGAGAGTCATCAGTGTCTCAGAATTTGAATTTGATAGTGTTGCATGCCCCCTCTGGAGGGCAGTCTGCCCCAGGATGCCTAAGTTCCTTCCCTAGCACCAGAGAGCTGTTTCAAGGAACATGCTCATCATTCCACAGCACTGCACTTAAGAAGCAAGACAATGGAGTATGGGACCCCAAACATACTCCTGATCATCTCCTCGGCCCCCTGTAGTGGTCCTGACTCTCCCAGGACTTGGTGATCCTCATACTCACAGCAGGAGTGACCACCCAGGAACCTGGCACTTCCTCTTCACTGTGTTCAAATTCAGATAATTTAGGGAATAGACAAAACTCAAATATCTTTTCACTTCTCTCTCCATTTTGCATAGAATCAGCACTAGCAATTGAGTTCCAAGCATGGCTCTGTATGTATTACATAATTTTCCCAGCAAGATATTCAAACTGAATCCTGAAAGTGATTCAGAGTCATGCACTTTTAAAATGTAACAGTAACCTGACATTGAATACATGTAGGCATTTTATGATTTGGCTTTTGGATCTTTCTCCTTACCCTGATATATCTCACATCCTTCAAGTGTAGAAGACATACATCTTTGTGTTTTTTCACATGAACTAGCATGAAACTAGCATACAAAACTAGCACAGTAGTATGGAATTGACTCTGTGCTATGCACGAGCATAGAGCCCATAGCTAGTTCCACTAGCATAGAACTAACTCTATGCCATGGGCTAGCATAGAGTTTAGAATAAGTATTTGTTAAATAAATGAATAAATGTTACATAAACCATTTATTACAAATGCTTTCCAAATTTCAAATTCTATTAATTTCTAAAACATTACATTTCTAAAAATTGTTAGGGAATATATCTAATTCAGTTAGAATGTGTTTGCACTTAGTTCTTTTTTGTCATTGATTTTCTACACAGCATTATGAGAATGCATAATGCTTTTATACATAGACATCACCACAACCAATACTCTATGCTTTAAACTAAAGTTATTTTAACTATTTCATCATGACAAAATAGCTTCTAAGGATATAATTTTTAAAAATTTACCAAAATAAATAGGTTATATAGAGTTTTGACTTGCAGCAAAATGAGATGTATTGATTGAGCTGAGAATAATATTTTCTAAAAAAACTTTCCAAAGACTAGATTAAAATTTATTATAATACAATTCCAACTGAAGAAAAAAGAACTAGTATGTTTATAGAGGGCTGCAAAACATGGGAAGCTCTGGACAAGTAATACTTTAAAGGCACTTACTGAACCAAATGTGTTTTAAAAGTCAAGGTAGAAAAAATAAAGATGGATTTGCTTAGGACAGTAAGCAAAAGACCTGCCTGTGAACGATTCTGTCACATTTGTAGCTCTCTGAAGTATATTCATTAATTTTCTGCTACTTCAAGTGGATAGTGACAAACACAGGTCACCATGAAGTCATTATATAAAATTTAGATGAAGATTTTACCATCTTGCACAGCCTTCGTTCACACCTTCTTTTATAATTACATTCATATTTTACCAAGAAAGCTGTAAAAATTTGAAAAAATGTCCTTGTCATAAGTGTGTATAATTGAAGAAAACAATAGATTCCATATAGAAAGGATGAAAAGAATACCTTTTACTGAGTGACCTTTTGTCATTTTGTTTGTTGCACTTTCTAAAAATTGCTTATCAAATGGATAATCTCTTTCTCACTTTTGGAACTGGCAGGCTTCACACATAGAGTCCGGGGCAGCTACTGTGGCCTCTGAGACTACAGCAGACACTGTGATTTGTGTCTCAGATATTTGTTGTGATTTAAAATGTCATTTCCTAAGAAGCACATTAAATTGATAATTGACTTCATTTTCTAATGCATGTATAGAATTTGGCAGAAAGTGTTATTCTTTAAATTCTTGCCTACTAGGATTACAATGTAGCACAGACAATTCCAATATTTTTGAAGTCTCATTTTTACTTTACTATTTTTCATATACTAGGCTTCATAATAGAAGTACTGACTTTATGATTTAAAGCAGATAAGTAGCTAAAGTAATTCAAAGCCTCTTTTAGTTTTAAAATATTTCTTCCACTTTCTTCACTACTCATTCTAAACTAATATCACCCCATCTTTCCTAGAGTGTGAAGGATTAACCCGGCCCTAGTTAGAGCTGAATAATGACACCAGCTTGTGCAGTATCTTCCACGAGAATAAAGCTAAGTTTCAACAAATAATTGGTTGAAAGGAGCTTTTTACTTACTTATTAATTTTTCCTTCAGGTTCTTCCAAGACAAACCTGTGGGCTTTTCACTCACACAATTTTCTACAAAGAATACCCAGGAGGGCCCAAAGAGCTGGACAAGAGCATCCAAGGAGGTGAACTTTTCTTCACTGTGGTCCTCAACCCAGTAAGCACTTTGAATTATTCTCCAGATTAATAATGAACAAGGATGGAGTAAGTGAAAATTACCTTGACAAAGAGGCTAGGGATTGGGCAGTCATCAGCCAAGTCCATACGAACTTCTAGCTCTAAAACAGTAGTAAAAACCGAATGGAACCACGTCTAGAAAGTAGCAGTAACATGAAACACAGCAGAACCAGAGAAGTGTTCCAACAGATTCTCCTCTGCCCTGGAAAGTGATGGGAATTTAGAGGTTCTTGCTTTTATGGAGAATAAGATTTTTCACCTTTAAAACCCTCCTATTTCTACTGGGGACCAGTATTTTTCATCTAGGCAACCATTACCTCTATTCTTTTTTTTGTTTCCTATTTAAAGTTAATGTGTAAGCACAGTGGTAGAGGAGTGAGATAAGCAAATATAGTCATATTTTCTACATTTCTGTTAAATCCTGTCTTACTAGGGCACAGCCTGAGGCAGAGCACCTATTTAATGGGGTACTCCTTTGCTTCTTAATACTTGGGTGTCAGCTCCACAGTGAACCATTTGCACATATTTCTGCTTGAGGCAAGTATTAGGAAGTTGTGTAGAAAGAACTAATTGAAGTAAGCAGTATAAGGAAAAGGAGGGATTTTATTTCCCTTCAAAAATCACTAACATGAAAACTGAAGCTAAGTTTATTTATCAGGAGAGGTATGGGTTTGCCCCTGGCATTAGCAATATTCATGATGAAAAAATGCAATTATTTCCAAATGTGAAAAAGTTTCTAACTGTAAAAAAATTGAATAAGATAGGGACAAGCAGAATACAATTTTAAAGACCTCTTACTTGACCTTAAGTTTACAGGCCCTGCAAAGAAAACTTGAGAGATATTGTTCATCCTCTACTTGTATTCAAGTGGATGTATTTAATTCTGCTTGTGTTCATCTACTCTCCCTACTTTTTTAGCTACTAAAAAATGGGATAAAAGTAAGGGTAACTCATCTTTGGATAAAATCTGCATATGTATTCAAAAATCAAGATACTTTGGAGTGGTGTGGCATTTGGTCTTTGGATGTTTATCAATCTTTGGATCCTCAAAAATACAAATAACTCTTATTTATACATCAGAAATAATCTTATTCTCCTAACTTACCTATTCTTTACAAATGGAAGTATCTTTTGAGTCACCTTATATAGCTTTCTTCTCTTTTTTCTCAATTCAACCAGTATAGTAATACACAGGCAGAAAGTATTAAGCCAATGCCTGATTATGAACTTAAGAATCAGTTGAAATACTGTTAAAATGCTAACATTTTCACCAATAATTTTAAGACACTATCATCTGTAAAATTCTGATGTTTTATATTTTCTTAGCAATAGGATTATGAACAGATAATCATCTATTTGATTCTTTTAACCAGTAGTTGCTGTGGTGTTTAAGAAGTTCCTGGTAGTATTGTTATTTCAGAATTTCTAAACCAAATGAGTTTCATTTAATATGGAAGAAATTCAAAATTAAATCACTCATGGATTTATGCTGAGAATTTCACCCATTTGTGATAAGAAATATTATGTCTTTCATTAATTAAAAACCAAATTATTTTCTTAATTTAAAAAAAATCTTATAGTAAAGCTTGCGTTAATCTTGAACACTAATTGAACTAACTGAGCAAACTTGTTAGCAAACCTTACTGCTTTTCAAGTCTTTATCAATAATCTTTGGCAATTTTATTTGTCTTGATGGGGAAATTCATAGGGAACAAAGAGCGGGGGAAAAATTTCACAAAACTTGTCCTTTCTGGATTCAGAAAACTTTCAGTGGACAATTACTTTCATAAAAACACTAAATGGATTCCACGTAAATGACAAATCTTGTCATATACCACAAGGTAGGCAAGGAATCCAAAACTAACTTTATCTGGTACACCCACCAAATCCAATACCGGAAGCAATTCTGCTTGCCTGGAGACATGTGGGTGGAAACCTACGTCCAGGCTAGCCCAAGTCTAGCTACAGGAAAGACTGCTATCATTAATCAGTGATGTCCACTTGGCAGAACAGGGTAAGGAGTAGTGGATGTTTCCCATGAATTCTCCATCCCGAAAGTAAATGCCTGGATAAAGTTTGTGTTGAAATTGAGAAAGGCCCAGGTGCAGTGAGGCATGCTACTAATATAGCAGATGACTTTCTTTATTAGGTCAGAACGAGAATGAGAAAACTTGATGGAATCAAATATACATTAGCTGCAGGAAATATATGAATTTTGATCACAGTGTATTTGAAAGATAGCTGTTTTAAGTTTAAGTAATAATCCAGGCCTCAATTAGAACACTCTTACACTGCTGGTGGGACAGCAAATTAGTGCAACCTTTGTGGAAAAGAATTTGGAGATACCTCAAACAGCTAAAAATAGAAATACCATTCGACCCAGCAATAGCATTATTAGGCATCTACCCAAAAGAGCATAAGACATTCTATTATAAAGACATCTGCACCCGAATGTTTATGGCAGCACAATTCACTATTGCAAGGACGTGGAAACAACCCAAGTGCCCGTCAATTCATGACTGGATAATTAAAATTTGGTATATGTTTACAATGGAATATTACTCAATTCTAAGAAATGACAGTGAGCTAACACCGCTTATATTATCCTGGATTGAGCTTGAGCCCATTATCCAAAGTGAGGTGACACAAGATCAGAAAAATGGGCTCCACATGTACTTGCCGTCACGTTGGTACTGACTGATTTTCCATATTGTGTTCAAAGGGTGGTGGTGTTCACCAGAGATTCGGGGGATGGGGGGATAGACCCACATCTACGAGATACGGCAAACAGTGTGCAGGGGAAGGGCATACCTCTAACCTTTGCTAAGTAAAGGCAAAATTATAAAATCTAACCAAAATATTATAAGAAAAAGAAAATATTTATCGGGTGTTGGGCAGGTGTGGGGGGAGGGGAGGGGTTTATATATATACATTATAAATGCATTGTGCATTTTCGGGGGCATGGACATGCTTGAAGCTCTGACTCGAGGGGGGAGGGAAGGCAATAGCAATGTAAGTAGCCTTGACATTTGTACCCCCTTATTATGCTGAAATAAAAAAAAAAAGAAGTGCCATTTTTCTGAAAATGCCAATGAGATTGTCATTTACTACAAAAAGGTAGATGTCTGTTGGAAACATGGCACTTAAATACATTCAATTACATTTGAGTTGAAAATGAAAATAGAAGCAGGACTTTAATTAGTAAGATAAAGATAAAGACTCCGTAAACAGAATATCTCTCTGGCCTGAAATGCTCTACTGTTACCAAAGTTTCTTTCCTTGCAAAAGAAAGAAGTGTCAATTACGTGAATTGAATAAAAATAAAGAGTTACAAAGACAAATGTTAGCACTGTTGAGGGAAGAGACAGCCTTGGCCGTCTCTAAATCCGTATTTCCAACGTCACAGGCCTGGACACCTCTGAGGTAAGTTGGGTACAGAGGTTGTTTTTTCTTTTTGTTTGTTTTGTTTTTCAAAATATTAAGGGGGTACAAATGTTTTTTACATGAATAGACTGAAATGCTGAAGTCAAAGCTTTCAGCGTGCCCACCACCAGGACAGTATTCATTGTACGTGATAGGTAAGTTTCTATCCCTCACCCTCTCCAGCCTCCCTGCTTCATAGTTTCCAATGTCTTTTACGTCTTTTTGTGTCTGTGTGTACCCATCGTTTAGCTCGCGCTTATTAGTGAGAACATGTGGTATTTGGTTTTCCATTCCTGAGATACTTTACTTAGGATAATGGTCTCCAGTTCCATGCAAGTGGATGCAGAGGTTTTGATTCATAGACTTTAAGGTTCAGATAGAGTTGGGAGGTAAACCCAGCAGGCTATCTGAGCCTGGGACCATTAAGACTTTAAAACTTCTAATTCTATTTTTTCTGATTCTAAACTCAACTGGCAATTTCCCCATTATGGTTTGCTTTCCTATATAGATCCTACTGTAGGAAAATAATACGTTGGGAACTTGTACTTGCTAGGACCATAATTTGCGATACAGTTTTATAAATTTTCTTTTAATTGGTGAATAGTTCCCATGCAACCTGACTGCCAGGAAAGGGCCCTCTAATGATATAGACAGTAATTACACAGTATTTCAGTTGCTCTCTAATTTACGATTACTCATTTTAAACTAATAAATGAGATCCTGTTTTTATTTATTGGTTTCATGGGCTTTGCTAATTTGATTCTACCCTTGAGATCCTGTCAGGCTGAGGAACAGATCTGAAGTGTTTGATTGATTCACCATGGTAAGAATTACCGTGTGAGATATGCCATGGGAGAGAGCCACCGAAGCACCCCAGAGTCACTGTTAGCTACACACACACACACACACACACACGCATGAAATCTCTACACAAACATGTAGTACACTCAGACACAAATATTCTTGATCAATTCACAATTCTACAGAGTACCCTCCTATATAGATATATTGTTTTAATAGTGAGAAAGAGTCTACTAACTTTAGGTACCCATATAAAATAATATGTAAAAGGACACTAAGAACTAAAATTTATGAAGATGACAAAAAATGACTGAATCTGCCCTCAATAAATAAAATCCTGTGAAATTTATGACATATACATTAGCACAAAAGGATAACGTGCTGAATGGACAGTGCTGGTTTAGACAGGATTGTGCCTTATCATCAGCCCTAATTCTCTGAACAAGGATATCACCTTTGATTCAGTGTTGTTATTTCTAATCACAAGATGTTGTGAGTCTTTGCCTGTGTTCTTGTGAAATGAACAGACTAGGATTGAGTCACTGACGGTTGATACATGTAGAACACTTTACGTCACGTCAACATGCCTGATGACAAAGTCAGTCTTTACTTGTTAAACCAAAAAAAGCATCGTGGATTGCCACGAGATTCATGCTCTTGCCACGCTTTCTTGACTTCAAGTGGAGCAAATCCCCAACAGAACAGTGTTATGATTCCCTCATCAAACCATCAGCCATCCACAGAACCATTAGCGATCCCTTTATGCTCACACTTTATTAAATACTTTTTGTCTCTGTGTGTCTCAATTTAACATAGCACCCTTCCTTCATAGCCTACACAGCCTCCTATCCAAGTCCCTGAAAGCTAGATCTAAGTTGTGTTTCCCTTAGCATGAATGTAAACAGAGCGAATGCCTCAAACTAGGAGTGATGCATCAGTGGATTACAATTAAAATAAAACAACACTCCCATAAGGAGGGAGGCTGCATAAATAGAAATTAGCCCCCACTGAACTATAAAAAAAACTGTAATTTCATGTGTGTATGTATTGTATGCTCATCTATAAATTTCATCTAAAAGGAAACAATTTTTTGTCCTGATGAGAAGTTTTATGTTTCTTTCTTTTATTTACTAGTCCTAGAAAACACTCTGGTAACAGAAAACCCTTTGTTGAAAAATAAATCAATGATAACAGAAACTTTCCGGGCGTCCTCAAACTACGGCCCGTGGGCCACATGCAGCCCGCCGAGGACATTTAT
>VBSM01002912.1:7382253-7425362 GCA_008086735.1 Cheirogaleus medius
CCCCCCCCCCCCCCCAAAAGGCCTGTAAATTCAGCCCAGGAGAGGGAAATCAGGGCCAGCAAGGAAAATTTTTTAAAGTTCCCAGTTATATTCAAATTGGGGATTTCACCAATTTGTTACCCCCTTAAGATGCTTGATACTCAGTTTCAGTCTAGGGCAGAAGATATTGCATCATATTTGGGATTTAGATTGCCCAAACATACAAAAGTAATGACTCAGTAGGTTCTTCATAAGATTTTACTTTGCAGGATTTCATCCACCAGCGTTCTTTTCTGGTTGCCTTTGGCTAATGATGCTCAGTGTTCTGTGGAATCTCACTTGCCTGTGGCCCTAGAGCACGGTGCCACCTGTTGCAGGTGTTAGTAACTTCCTGTCTTGGATGGAGAAAGCCGTATTTGCATATGGGTATATTTGCTTCTGATGTTTCAGAGTTGGATCTCAGCAGAATTGTGGTGTTCTTCTGAAGGTCAAATGATACCGCTTTCAAAGGAGGTGCTATTCACATAGATAATGAATCATTGGGCCTTTTGTTTTCCAAGATGAGTGGGTTTGCCACATCTTTCCTTCCAAACCAGTGAACCCTGTGCTAAGTAGGATTTGTTGGTAAATTTAGTGTGTCAGGAGCTCACAGCTATATGTGGGGCCAGTGAGAAGTGTAGGTCCTGGAACAGCAAAAGAAAGACATGCTCATTTCAGTTCTCCTGTTGAGTTTACTCTGTGGTTTCATGACCTCTTTTATAAAATTCAATAATACAAGTCTCTCTTATTAGAAATTATATATTTAGTAGACATTAGAAATAAAGGTTTCAAAAAGTATTAGCAGGCCATCTGAATGCTCATTGCAGTTGGCATCAGTAAAGTGAACAAACCCAGGTGAGTTATCTATACATAGTAAAACAAAGGGCTGAGACCTTCATTTGGAGTAAATAGGATAAATGCCAGGGAGGCTTGGCGAGGTATCCTTTGTGGTAAAATGGTGATTCTGAGATTGGTGTTTTCCAACTTGGCAAAAGCCTTAAAAATCTTTATATCCTTTAATATTATGATTCTACTTCCAGAGATCTATCTAAGGAAAGAGTACTAAATATGGAAAAAGTGTAATTATAATGGGAAAAGAAAATGGAAATAGACTTTCCAACAAAAATACTCAACTCTACACAAAGTCTTGGAAATTAAACAACTTACTGCTGAATGATGATTAGGTCAAGAAGGAAATTAAGATGGAAATCAAAAGATTCTTTGAAGTAAATGACATAAGGGACACAAGTTACCAAAATCTGTGGGTTTCTGCAAAAGCAGTCCTAAGAGGAAAATTGGTAGCCTTAACTGGCTATGTCCAAAAGACAGAAAGATCACAAATCAACAATCTAATGAATTGTCTCAAGGAATTGGAAAACGAAGAGCAAACTAATCCCAAAACCAGCAGAAGAAAAGAAATAACGAAGATCAGAATAGAGCTAAGTGAAATCAATTCCAAAAGAATTATATAGACAATTAATAAAACAAAAAGTTTGTTCTGTGAAAAGATAAACAAAATAGGCCTCTCACTAGATTAACCAGAGACAGAAAAGAAAGGACCCTAATAAGCTAAATCAGAAATGAAAAAGGAGATATTACAACTGATACCATGGAAATACAAAATATCATCTCTGAATACTATAGAAGTCTCTATGCACATAAATGTGACAACATTGAGGAAGTGAACAAATTCCTGGAAACATAACCTCCCTAAGTTCAATCAGGAAGAAAGAACTCCTGAACAGACCAATATCAAGTAACAAAATTGAAGCAGCAATAAAAAATCTTCCAACCAAAAAAAGTCCCGGACCAGATGGTTTCACAGCCAAATTTCACCAGACCTACAAAGAACTGGTACCTATGCACTGCAGGAATTATTTCGTAACATCAAGAAGGAAGGAATCCTCCCCAACTTGGTCTATGAATTCAATATCACCTTGATACTAAAGCCAGCAAAGAACAAAAAAAAAAAAAAAGGAGACTACAGACCAGTATCCCTTATGAATATAGATGCAAAAATTCTCAATAAAATCCTAGCACTCTGAATTCAGCTGTACATCAAAAAACTAATCCACCAGGACCAAGTGGACTTCATCCTAGAGATGCAAGGATGGTTCAACATACACAAATCTATAAATGTGATTTACCACATAAATAGAAGCAAAACAATGGCCATATGCTCCTCTCAGTAGACACAGAAAAAGCATTCGACAAATTCAGCACTCTTTTATGATAAGTCTTAACAAAATAGGTATAGATAGAATATATTAATACCTCAAAATTATAAAAGCCATATATGACAAACCCACAGCCAACATCATACTAAACAGGGAAAAATTGAAAGCATTCCCACTTAGAACTGCAACCAGACAAGGTTGCCCACTGTCACCACTTCTCTTCAACATAGTGCTGAATGTCCACTAATGGGAAATTTTTAAATAAATTATATCCACTTAGTAGATAATTATGCAAACTTAAAAAATTATGCTTGTGAATAATTTGGTTATAACAGGTATGAAAATATATTATGTATAAAAAGAAAAAATTGTACATAAATGTCAAAATTTTGTTTAAAAAAACTATACATTAAAATAATAAAAAAGGCTGGGTGTGGTGGCTCACACCTGTAATCCTAGCACTCTGGGAGGCTGAGGTGGGAGGATCACTCAAGGTCAGGAGTTCAAGACCAGCCTGAGCAAGAGTGAGACCCCGTCTCTACTATAAATAGAAAGAAATTAATTGGCCAACTAAAAATATATAGAAAAAATTAGCCGGGCATGGTGGCGCATGCCTGTAGTCCCAGCTACTCGGGAGGCTGAGGCAGAAGGATTGCTTGAGCCCAGGAGTTTGAGGTTGCTGTGAGCTAGGCTGATGCCACAGCACTCTACTCTGGGCAAAGAGTGAGACTCTGTCCCAATAATAATAATAATAATAATAATAAAAAGACATGCATCTGTGCATGTTGAGAATCGGGTATTCTTTTCTTTCTGCTTTTCCATAGTTTACAATTTTTGTTTAATGAGTTTCCATCACTTTCTCTCAAAGAAAGAGTAAGGCACTGATTTTAAAAGTGCTAACATGAGTTCTTAGCAAAGAATGATTATCCCATTCAAGTATGAATTCACATTTATACAAATCATTTTAAGACAATATATTAATGGATTCAGTTAAATAATACTTTTTGAGTATCTAAGGGATCTTTTTTTTCAAATTTCAAAACATTTAACACCTTCTAAAAGTCCATGGGATGAGAGGTAAAACACTAAGATTCATAATAATGTGTTAACTATCTATAATTGTATTTTTTCCGTTTAACAACTGTGTGGATTGCAACCAAGAAAAAGGAAATAAATGAGAAAGGCCCTTTGAGAAGGTAGAGGAGACAGAGGGAACCTCCTTTGTACCAGGCAATGTGCTACATGCTCTTAAACGTGACATTATTAAATTCTCACGACAACTCTATGAGGCTTTATATGTCTTATTTGTCCCTTAATAGCAATTCTGCGCAACATTTTATAGATGAGGAGACCGAGGTTCAAAGAGGTTATATCACTTAACCAAAGGAAAACAAATAAGAGATAGGTCCGCTTTCTTTCCATTGTCATTGTGCTTTGTTGACAGAATATCCTTGGCCCACACTCATAGCCTTGCCTAGCCTCATTTTTAAACAGAAGTTAGCTGCACACACTTCTTATTCTGGTTTCTTATCCTAAGGGATATGTTAATATTATATACAAATGTTAGACTATGAGAGAAAGGAAAGAAAGAATGCCAGAGAGCAAATAGCACTGGGAAGTGAAAGCTGACAAAAGAGAAAACCAAAAAAAAAGGGGAAAAAAATCCTATTAAATAGCAGCCCAGGAACTCAAAAAGCATAGCTATAGTGCAATATGGAACTATTTTATGGCAAAACATACAACCCTATGCAATGCTGAGGTGATCATTACATTCAATACTTTATTTTCCCGTATGCTCTGTAGTATAGGCGGAATGTAACACATAAAAACCATTTTGCACAAAGGCACTCTTTCCTACAAGGACTCTGGATAGATGAGGTTTTGTTTGTTTTTGTAATTCATAAAAATCCAGTAGACGACTTACAAACACAAGCTGATTCCTAAACTGAAACCCCTCACGAAAGGGAGTGTCCAGATTCAGAACTCGTTTGTGCGTATCTACCTACCTAAGAGCTGAAGAATAGACTTACAGCTACTTGGTTATTGAAACGCTTTGAAATATTTTGCAAGAACAACTTAAAAATGGAATTGAAGCATCGACTGAAGCTCTCTGTGCTACTGTGGTTTAAATTGAGTGCTGCGCTTTGTATAAACATCATTTTTGTGGTTTAACTTTAGGCTGTTCTCTGCGGTCTTCCCTTATAATGGGAATGCGTCAGAAACACAGCTTCGTTTCCTGTGTAGGCTGGAAACTGTTAACTGCAAAGTTTGGAGACAGTCTCAGAGAGCTCGTTGCCATATGTTAAATTAAACTTGATATGAAAAATCGTATCAGTTTCCAGTTTCCCAGAGCATATAAAGAAAAAAAAGGAACTCAGGCTTTAAAAATATAGAAAGCATCTGTCTGCACAGGAAATTCTACTCTGTTATTTTGCAAATGATCCCTACTTATATTTACAAGAGAAATCAGATCTGATGAACTATATAGGAAGTAACACACTATTTTGTTCAAAATTTGGAAATATATGTTCATAATTCTGTGCAGCTGGCTGGACTGTGAACGAACTATCGTGCAGAGATCTCAACATTGCTGCTCAACATGGTCCTAAAGCATTTGTGTTTCCAAGTAAAAGGTGATGGAATATTTTGATAGCACGCTGCCAACTCAAACATTTGTATCAGCTGTAATTTTTGTGTTTAAATGCTCCCACCACCATTTCCAACTCAGGAAGGCTCACGAGCACTCACAAAATGTTTGGCACTTTTCACTCGGATTTTTTATTCCTCCTCAACTCTGAGCCTCGAAAGAATTCTCTCTGTAGTTGCTGACCCAGGATCAAGTCCCTGAGTTAATCTTCAGTATCCCTTTTAAGAATCCCTTTCTGGGACTTCCTTCTCACCTCCTTCCCCATTGTCACCTATCATTTTGTCATTTGTTTTGCTCTGAACCAGATTGCTGTGCTAAAAGCCATCCCTCCCTTTCACATTTTATGACCCCCCTAAGATTAACAACTGAAACATGAGCCGAACTCTGATCACTCACACAGTCTGCAGAGACTTCACATTACCTTTCTAATACCACGGGTGTTACTGCAGCCTTCTCTCGGTAACCCTCTGGCTTACTTCAGTCACGCTCCAATGTTTATCTTGATTTCATTGATTGTTTTCTTGCCTCACAGAGGAACCTAGAGACTTTTTCCAACAGAATTTCTCGTTTTCATTTAATAGCCTATCCATGCCAGTATTGGCAGCTAAACTCCCTTTAACTGGAAAACCATTCATTTTTTCTTCCAATTTCTTTAATCTTTCCCCACCTTTATCTTGCATAGTTTTTACTCATTTTCATTCTTTTAGTAACTTAAGGATACTTTTGCTTCCAGTTCCATTTATTCTCATTCCTTTCTCCAATATCATATTCATATCATATGTTAATAATTATTAGTCATCTATCACCAAATGGTGCCCACATTTACTAACTTCTCTGGTTTAAATGTTGCTGTCTCTTCTATGTTCATTCTTTAGGAAACATAGCTTTGGGCTAGTATCTTTTCTGCCCCTATCTTAACACAAAAAAATTAAAATGTTTCTCTCAAATGAAAATTATACCTACCCTGTGTTGCCTCGCACACTGGGAGGCCTGAGCTACAGGCCCTCCTTGATAGAGGATGAGGCTGAACCACATCTCTGTTGTGTGGTTTGCCACTGCCTGTCCTGAGGAGGTGTAGACACACCAAGCTTCTCTCTCTCCACCCAGGCCTGTGCTGGAAAGAGCTTGACACCCATTAAAACAGGCATTTCTACTGTGAATTAGAAAGACTCTGGGGAGGAGACTCAACACGAATGTGTATTCTCATTGTGGAATTGTTCTCCCATGTTTACAATTGTCTGTCTTTTCCTCTGTGCTAAATTCCAGGTGGTTGGAATCTGATTGGCTGGTCTGTGCTTCCCTCACTCCATTTTGGCCACCACATTGCACGTTATTACAGCCAAAGCAAGGCAGAAAATGCAAATGTGTATCATTATGTTTTATTAGAGTTAGTAAAAAGTTTGTCATATAAAAGGTGAAATTGTTGGCAATTTTTATGGTATACCTCTGAAATATTTAATTATTTTGATTAACATTATTTAATTATTCTAGTTACTATTATTGAGTTTAAGTTAAAAAAAAAACCTGTGAGCAAATCTACCCCCTACATATTTTGTCATACTCCATCCATACATTTAACATTATAAATTCTTTTAAGTGTTTCTTCTTAAATTACTTTCCATAATGCCTTTGTAACATTATATTCAGATAGAATTGCATATTATTATTGTAAGACAATGGTCATGGCCAAAGGTCATTTATTATCTAACCTTTCATCTAGGTGTTGATGATGGTCAGTTCATCAAACCATCCTACTCAACCTGGGAGAATTGAGCTCTAATGCCTTAATGAATCCATTCCATATGATGAGTTGACTTTTCTAGCCATGTACCCTTTTGTGAGAATTATTAAACTAGGCAGTAAAATCATTTTTCTGTAGTGTAGAATATCTCAAGATTTGGTTGAGAAAGAGTACATGAAGAAATATGTATTAAACTTCTAAGATAACCACTATGTTAACAGTTAAAACAAAAAAGCTTTATAAGCCATGACTCCTTCTCTTAAAGAATTTACATTTTTCTTTACAATATGTGAAATAAACATTTGAAAAAAATGAAGAATAATCAAATACTATGTAATATGAGATTGAACTATGTACTATCAGCTTGAGATGTAAAAGGGGAAAAAATCACTGTGAACTTCATCAGCAATGGAGGTCTTTGAGGAAAAGGTAGATTTAAGCCGAACATGAAAAATGAAAAAACTGAATGGACAATGAAGGCCTTGAATTCTGAGAAGGTGAGGGAGGGATTCAGGACAAGGAAATGCAAAGCCATGCAGACAGTAATAAGTAGATGCGATGGCAGAGGCAGTAAGGAGACCTGCCTCACTTAGGCAGCAGAGAGAAATAAGAGTCCTGGAGTAATCATCACAAGCAAATCATTTAAACAATCCAAATATCAAATTTCTTAACTATTAAAAAAATGGGGTAAATATCAGTCTCACAGTGCTGTGGTAAAGATCAAGTTTGTGAAGTCAATGTATGTGAAGGTGCTTGGAAACATACGGACATTGAGGACTCTTGAGAAATAGGATTGGATTCTTAGAATAAAGACAGACCAGAAAAGATTTTGTCATTTGCCTCTTTCTCATCAAAAAACATGCAGGTTATTCAGGGTCCTCTGTGCTGTGCAACATGAATTATTTCAAAAAAATTAACCAAAAAAACCAAAGGCAAAAGCATCCTAATACTAAGTTTTTTCTTGTCCTTGATGAAATCATCGAGTTTATTGCTTTTACCAGTTTCCATTTGAAGAACATTTAAAATGCTCTTTTATTCCAATTTGAGTATCCTCAATCAATGTTAGCCTATCTTTTCATTTAATTTAAGATTATTAAAAAAATCATCACCCTACGGATTTTTCCACCACAACTATTAAAGTCCATAGAACCAGATGTATTTTCACAACAAAAGAAAATGACTGGAGTTTGCCTCTTGAGATATCCTTTAAGTTCTGAGTTTCAGATTGTGATGAATATTTCAGAGTAGGGGTAATTTTAGATCAAGATTATAAAATATATCAAGGCTACAACACACAATGCTGCTGGGATTTTTAAAAGGGAAACATTCTTGGGATTTTCTTGAAGTCTCAAATAATGGAAGATTTGAATGAGTCTTCCTGGGTGTTCGTGATCCAAATAGGTGAAGGAATGGAGAAGTCAGCCATTTGCAGAAAGAATAGTCTCTGGGTATTCAGAAACTCCAGGAGGGGCCTCATTGAAATGAAAATCTAATGTGTAAGAACATGAAAAGTAAAGTTGGATAAAGTTAAGATGAATGAATAACTAACTCAGCTACTACACGCATTCTATTTTAATGTCTTAAAGCATGTTCTGTGGATCTAAATTACATCTAAAAGGCTTAAGTCCCTTTAATAATTGTAATATACACATGACTTATCTATATAACAAGGCTGAAATCAGAATCTAAACCAAAGGTATACCTAACAGGTGACTCAAGACCAAAGCTAATAAGCCTTTTATGGCTTAACCAAGGACTCACAAGATATCTCCAAAGAGGTGCAAAGATGCAGCCCTGTCAAGTTCCAAAGCCACCTCCAGAGAGAGCCAGAAGTAAAAAAAGCTTTAGATAACACTTTGAGAGCTGGCAACAGCCGGTACACTAGCTGCAAAAGGTATCCAACCCACATTTTGTCTGGCCATATTTTGGGGGACCCCAACCTTTCAGCTGGCCCAATAACCTACACGCTCCTGACAGGCAAGAAGCCAGACCAAGTTGTCAGGACACAAATCAAGACAAAAGGAAAACAAAAGCTGTCCCTCGAGGGAAGGGAGCAGTGACAAATGGGTACCCCAAGACAAAGTCACAATTCAAACTTCCAGAAGTCATTCAAACCAACAGTACTGTGGAAAGTTCGCTTCCAGAGAGAGACTAAGAAAGAGAAGAGCTTCGCTGCCATAAGCAATAAGGGTGTTGTTCCTGTAAGCAGTTATCTCTGGTGTCCCACGAAAAAGGTGTGACACCTCCACTCACAAACCCCTAATCTGTGACGCCAGAAGTTGATAGTGGGGGAAAACATTTATAAAGGAAGGTTATAGACTTACAAAATAGAAATTTGTGGAAAACCTGTACTGAATAGTATTGTGCCGTGTTACAGCATGAAGTAGAGGACTGTAGAATTGTGTGCTTTAAGCAGAAAGAGAATTTAAGAAATCCTGTTTACGCGCTATATTAATTATCATCTCAGTTTTACCAGTGGGCCACCTCTACACCTGGAGATTTATTGTCTTACCCGAAGTTACACAAGTGATATCATAGTAAAAACAAAAAACTTTTTTCAAACTAAAAGAGTTTTATATAAACTTCCATGGAACAAATATTTAAACAGTTAAAGGAAATTGGCTCCATAGCTGTAAGCAATGAGAACAAGAGACTCCCGCCCTCTCCTTCCCTCACCTGCTACCCATCTACCCTCCTCAACAAGGTGAATGTTCTTATTCAGCAGTCAGTACTCCCTAGCATTGGCGTTTAATGAAACCATTTATAAAAATCTTTGCAGTTCTTTCAGAATTCTAATGTGTCCAAGGCCTGCCTGATTGTGATAATAATATTCAAGCAAAGATTCTTCGAAATTTTTCTTTAAGTCACTATGGAATTTTGACAATTAGTCAAGACTGAATCTACACTCAGATTTCATGACCTCACTAATCCTCCTTGTACCTCTTATGTGCAGTTTGGGGTAGTTGCTACTAATGTGGAAGGGTTGACATTTTTAGAAAAGAAACATTTGTAAAGTCTAGTTCTTTTTAACAAGCTGGTTTACCAAGTTCCTAAGATTATTTACTTTTAGAAAGTGTAACTCCCCATTACAAACAGTATTACTTATAGATTGGTTTATCTATAAATAAATTATTTTAAAAGACTTATAATTTAAAGCAAAGGTAACAAATTTTAAACCACATTTGGGTCTCCCACTACAAATACGTTTTTCAATCGATATCTGGTTTAATTACAATCTTTTGTGAATTTATTACCTTTTATCCCCTGAGTTAGAAACACCTATCCCTGTATTGTTCTCACTACAGCTAAAACAGCCCTCCAGATGCCAGCAGCTTTGGCAGTAGGTGGTGACTCATAAAGGTTTGAAATGTTTCATATTTCTGGTCTTTCCCCATTTCTACAGAAATGCCTTTCTAGGTATCTTGCTTTTAATTAAGTCTTTATACGGTATCTTAGCTGACTTTTGTATCTGGGTCAGTCTTCTCATCCCTGCAAAACCCCTGGAGAACTACTTCGCTTATGTTATCTTTGTGCTGAACTTTATTCCTTAAAATGTCTTATTTCAATCAAAACAGATATGGCTTGCCTAGGCCCACCTGAGCCCTGATATTTTTCTCTCTCTTAACGGTACAATTACCCGGGTGACTTTGTTAATACCTAGCAAGCACTTTATATTTTAGCATTGTTCTTTCTTGTCCTTGGAGTTTTTATTCTCTACTTAAAGAGCTGGGTTACTGTACTAAATTGGTACTCCCAAAATCTTCCATTTCACAAACCACTTTATTAGAGGGGCCGTCTTAAATAAATACAGTTGTAAAATGTTCCTGAATATTTAGAAACTTAAAAACAATTAGCCATTATCTTTTTTAAAACCTAGCATTTCTTTTTTTTGTTAATTTTTATTTTTATCTTCTTGTTTCTTTTTTTTCTTTTCTTTTCTTTTTTCTGACGTATTTCTACTTTTGTGTGTGAAGGATCCTAGCATTTCTTAATTCACAAAATAAATGAACTTATTTGGTGTGTTGCTCCTCCCACACCGGAGGGAATTCAGCCTTATGAGCAAATACAATTAAATCAAAACCTCCTGGTGATGAGGCTGATCTTTGTGAATGCCTAAATTTAGCTCATTCACACGTGAGCCAAAAATCACATTTTCATGTGGGTCCATTTTCCTGAAGGAATTTTTTTTAATTCTGTCAGATTTTTAAAATTAAATTAAATGTTTTTTTAAATTCAGGATATTATGGGAGTACAGACATTTTGGTTACATAAAATGCATTTGCCTCGCTCAAACCAGGACCACAAGCCTGTCCCTCCCCCATACAGTGAGCCCCGTCTCCATTAGCTGTGGGTTTACCCACCCTATCCCCCAACCCTGCCACCTGACCTACACCCAGTGAGTTTTTTTGTTTTTTTTTTTTTCTGAGACAGAGTCTCACTCTGTTGCCTGGATTAGAGTGCCATGGTGTCAGCCTAGCTCACAGCAACCTCAAACTCCTGGGCTGGAGCAATCCTTCTGCCTCAGCCTCCCGAGTAGCTGGGACTACAGGCATGTGTCACCATGCCTGGCTAATTTTTCCTATATATTTTTAATTGTCCAGCTAATTTGTTTCTATTTTTAGTAGAGACGGGATCTCACTCTTGCTCAGGCTGGTCTTGAACTCCAGACCTTGAGTGATCCTCCTGCCTCGACCTCCCAGAGTGCTAAGATTTCAGTGAGCCACCACGCCCGGTCCAAGTGAGTATTTCTACCATGTGAGCACCTTAGTGTTGATCAGTTAGTACCAGTATGATGGTGAGTGCATATGGTGCATGTTTTTCCATCCTTATGATACCTCACTTCAAAGGATGGTCTCAAGCTCTATCCAGGATAATATAAGAGGTGCTAGTTCACCATTGTTTTTTGTAGTTGAGTAGTATCCCATGGTATACATATACCACATTTTATTAATCAACTCATGTATTGATGGGTATTTGGGTTGTTTCCACATCTTTACAATTGTGAATTGTGCTGCTATGAACATTAGAGTGCAGATGTCTTTATTATAGAATGTCTTTTTTTCCTTTGAATAGATGCCTAGTAGTGGGATTGCTGGATCAAATGGTATTTCTATTTTTAGTTTTTTGAGGTATCTCCAAATTACTTTCCACAGAGGTTGAACTAATTTGTAGTCCCACCAGCAGTGTAAGAGTGTTCCAGTCTCTCTACATCCATGCCAGCATTTGTTGTTTTGGGACTTTTTGACAAAAGCAATTCTCACTGGAGTTAAGTGACATCTCATTGTGGTTTTGATTTGCATTTCCCTAATGATTAGAGATCTCGAGCACTTTTTAATATGTTTGCTGGCCATTAGTCTATCTTCTTTTGAAAAGTTTCTGTTCATGTCCTTTGCCCATTTATTGATGGGGTTGTTTGATTTTTTTCTTGTTGATTTTCTTAAGTTCTATATATATTCTTGTTATCAGCACTTTATTGGATGTATAGAAAGTAAATATTTTCTCCCATTTGCCCTAAGGACAGTTTCCTTGGCTATGCAGAAGGTTTTTAATTTTATCAGGTCCCATTTGTTTATTTTTATTGCTGCTGTGATTGCTTTGGGAGTCTTCTTCATAAATTCTTTACCTAGGCCAATGTATAAAAGAATCTTCCTCACATTTTCTTCCAGAATTCTTAAGGTTTCACACAGTAGGTTTAAGTCTGTTATCCAACATGAGTTGATTTTTGTGAGAGGTGAGAGGAGGGGATCCAGTTTCAATCTTCTGCATGTGGATATCCAGTTTTCCCAGCACCATTTATTGAATAGGGATTCTTTTCCCCAATGTATACTTTTGTCTGCTTTGTCGAAGATTAGATGACATATGATGATGGTTTTATATCTGGGATCTCCATCCTATTCCAAAGGTCTATATGTCTGTTCTTGTGCCAGTAACATGCTGTTTTGGTTACTATAGCCTTGATAGTAAAGACTGAAGTCTGGCAGACTGATGCCTCCCAATTTTTTCTTTTTGCTTAAGATTACTTTGGCTAGATGAGGTCTTCTCTGGTTCCAGACAAAGCATAGAATTATTTTTTCTAAATCTGTAAAGAATGATGGTGGAATTTTCATAGGGATTGCATTAATTCTGTAGATCACTTTAGGTAGAGTGGACATTTTAACAGTATTGATTCTACTAATGCATGAGCATGGTAGGGATTTCCATCTGTGCATATCATCTACAATTTATTTTCTCAGTATTTCATAGTTCCCCCTATAAATATCTCTCACCTCCTTTGTTAAATATATTCCTAAATATTTAATTTTCCTTGATACTATTGTGAAAGGTGTTGCGTCTTTGATTTGATTTTCAGCTTGACTGTTATTGGTATATATGAATGCCACTGATTTGTGTGCATTAATTTTGTATCCTGAGACTTTACTGAATTCGTTTATCAATTCCAGGAGTCTCTTGGCTGAATCCTTGGGTAAAATAAACATTTTTAGAGATATTTAATTAAATTTTCTTTCTCATCTTCATTATGTTGTGGAGGCAGTGCTTTAAAACTAAGAAGTAAATGTTTTATGCTAGAAAACAAAAATGTTTTCACTACAAAATTGAATATAACCTTTGTGCTACGTTGCTGCTTTAAAAAGTATCTCTCTTAATTAATCGTTTTTAGATCTATCATAAGCTGTAACTATATTCATTATTCTGTCACTTTGTGAGTCTAACAGAACAAGAACATATGTTGTCTGGTCTCTAAATAACTGCAATAGAGTCTTTCAGAATGAGGCAGAGGACAATATCAGAAAAGCAAGAACAAGGTACACAATGCAAAATTCATCAAAAATTGATGATCTGAGAGTTAGAGACATTCTCATGGGGTCTAAATATTCATTCAGCAGCTAAAGTAATAGCAATGCATTAAGCCAATAGAATTACTTCTGGCACCTAACAGAAATGTTAATTTATCTTCAATTATTAGCTTGTAATAAAAGGGCTGAACTTGCAGTTCTGAATGTATAGCCAAAAAAATTAAATGAGAGACATAATGTTATAAAAAAGAAAAACTGCTCCCAGCTAAATTGCTTTAAATTACATTGACCTCATCACTGTACCTTTGAAACTGTCCCTAATTGAGAGCAATTGATTTACCTTCCAGCTTTTCTTTAAAGCCTATCAGATCCCAAATTCCAAATGTTAAGAGCCCTTTGACAAATCATTCTTCAATTGAGCTTTCCTTTGAGATTCTTAAATGATGACTAATGCACAAGCCATGTAGAAAAACAGTACTCAATGAATTTAAACCTTAAAAATTAAAGTGACATTTTTTCCCCCATTGGAGAAGGTGATAAAATTAATGAAAGTAAGTTTTAGCATAACACAGTTATAATAGCACAAAAATATGAAAAGATATTAGAAACCAAAGTGAGCTGTGAGAGGGACCACTATGCTAAAATTTCAAATGTCTCACCCACATCCAGGATAAAAGGTCAAGTTGCTGGAAATTAAGAATTTGTGAAGATTTCTGCAAGGATTTGTTGCTGTGCTATAAACATGATCCCACCACACGTGGGAGAACAGAGGGTTGACAGTGCCCGCCCTGCACCTCGATTCAGCTCTGGCTTGAGGGTCACTAGGACCATCAGAGAGCTTGAGAGGGGTTCCCTACAGGAGCAGGACACAGTAGGTTGGTGTCCACCTCCCAGACTGATAAACCTGAAATGCGGAGAGATTGGCTAAAGGGCTATCAGAAGACAAGAGAGCCACATCTGGGAATTATGTGCCCTCTATTCCAAAGGCAGGTCAAAGGCCTACAAATCCCAGGGCCCAGATGGGGAACTCTTTCTAGAAATACTGGCCTGGGGTCAAGAGGGCTCCTGACAAAGGCCTCGTAAAGGAAGTATTGGTGGGGCCCAGCAGCGATGTCTCCAGAGGTCTCGGATGGTTTTAAACACATGCAATCTTATGACAGTATCAGTGGGACAGTAATTCCCTGCAACCTTTTCCCTCCTTCATCTCTATGTCCCAGATACTAAGGGACCAGAAACCTCCAAGCAAAAGGAAGAGTAACATGACCCACTGGAGAATAGAATCAGTCATGCCCTACCCCAGCCTCCCTTGCAGATTGTCTCCTACACCAGCTCCCAGGTGGGTGAGAAAAGATTTAATACCGCAGCAAGTTTGGAATCTTGATCATCTTCCGGACCAGAGCTTTAAACTACTAAATCAAGACTAAGCAAGACTGTATTAGCAACTTAAAACTACAGGAGAACTTTCTGTCACTTAAGAGATGAGGGAGGCCATTCTGCAAGGGAAAACTATCCACACTGAACAAACTTTAAAGGGACAGTGGGAAAAGCAATAAAGTTGCTTTAATGATTATATCCTATGAATCCTAATTGTTTAAAGATGAGAGCTACACAATGATTTTTAGTATTATCACTTTATTAAGGCATTTTATATTAACATTTTATACCATAAACACACATACATATATGCAATTTTAAAAATATGAAATAACATTTTAAAATATCTGGCTAATCATCATGGCCTTGTATTATGATTAATGGGTGTAAATTTATATTTCAAATAACCTTGAAAATTTTGAAATTTGGGAGAAACATGCCATAAAGTGAATTATATTAATTAATTGCTTTTTACAAATAGAGCAGATAGAGGCAGCTAGACTCTAAGATTAAAAGTAGGTAAAAGAAATTATTATAGCGAATATAATATCATACAACATAGCACTGAGAGTATACCATAACCATTTACAGCAGAACAATCCTATAGCTTCAAAGACCAATTGATTTGAAAAATAACTAACTAAATAAAAGAAGGAAGTGTTCTCTGAATGGTTGACTTATTTTTTTCTACACATGAGAAAAAAATGAACTCCAAAGTATAAGTATACTCACATGCCTTCTTCAGAATAGACCAGATAATTATGACAGGTTAGCCTTGGAGGCAAGAATTTGGAGACAGGTCTAACTATCATATTTTACCCAAATAAATTATTTCCTATATCATTCTTGGGTGACATGTATTTCTTGAATGCTGTCAGACACTATATTGAGCTCTTAACAGGTATTGTCTCCTTGAATCCTCACAAGTAATTCAACTGGAGCAATTAAAACTAATATTTTCCCCTCCATAGTCTGATGAAAAATAGTCCATTTTTCTGTTAATACCTCCCTTATTACTTTTCATTCATGTTTGGTTTCTCTTTCACCTGTAACTGGTTATTGATTGAAAGCTAAATAGTCAAAGCTAACACAAGTTCTAAATAATGCTTCCCAGGCAGCAAGTATCATGCAAAATGACAAGCAGTGATTTGACATGAAGAGAACAGTTTTCGCCAGAGCTTGAACATAAATTGTCACCATCGATGAACTCCAGTAGACTGCTCCTTCCTTTGTGATTTGTTCCTACTCGTGTCCCTGGTGAATGAGACGAAGGCCCAAGGAACTGGGCCAGCGTGCTCAGTCCATGCCAGGTGGCACACAGGAGACCACCCTTCAAAATACGCATTCTGTTTGACCCTGAAATTTCACCCACTTGTAAAAATTTTGCCAAGGAATATAGTCAGATACAAACCAAGACATATCAATGGTGACGACCAATCCAGAGTTTACAAAACAGTAAAAGCTTATAAACAAAGGGCCAAGGGTAGAAAGTTGATTAAGTAAACTGTGATGATTTATAAGCTATATTACTATTTAGCCATTAAAATATACATATCTACATTTTAAAAGCATTTTTAACAATGTAGTAAAATGCTAAAGATATATTACTAAGCAGCAAACACTATGTACCAAGTCATGCCATACTTGAACATAAGCATACAAGATTTTATATAAAAAACAATTTATAATATTAATATATATGATTTATTATATATTTATATAATTTATATATATAAATTATATATATAAGATTTTATATATTTTAAAACAATTGGTGGCAATTTTTGGTATATTTTTCTTTTTTAATTTTATGTTTTTTACCTTTAATGTGCAATTTTTAAAGGCAGAAAGACCACCAATAATGAGGTAGACTTCAATTCGATTCAACAAACATTGGTAACCTATTATTCAATTAAATTGAGTTTAACAAACATTTTTTAATGAGCCATACACGTGACTATAGACACAATAAGGATAATAGCATAGTTTCTGCTCTTGGTGAGCTCATAGTTTACCAAGAGGAAAATATAAGAAGTCAAGACTACTTATTTCAGCAGTTGTTACAAGACAGCATAATGTACAAAGAGTTCAACTTAGCCACACTTAAAGTGAGAGGGCTATGAGACATACAGGTAGAAATGTCAACTAAACATGTTCACATATAAAATTTAGAAGATACAGATGTTACTTTGAGATTTGGGGATCATTGTGGTGATTCCACCTAGAGACAGCTTGTAAAAAATAAAACCCTGGAAAAGTGGAGTCAGTGAAGGATGTATAGATGAAGGAAAACTAGAAGAGAGTTTCCAAGAAGCCTAGAGAGGAGAAAATTTGAAGTGTGGTCAACTGTGTCAAATGGAGCAGCATATTTTCAGGCATTAGGGAAGGACCAGTAGAGAGAATTGAAAATAGGGGAAAACAGAGGAATGAGTGGCAGAATAAGGTCTCATGGGAGTTGAGAGCAGATGGGATGAAAAGCCCTGGGAGATGCGTTAGTCTTGAACACAGAATGGAACACCTTGGCCTGACACTGCAGGTGTCAGGAGGAATTTTAAGAAGACAGCTATGTATGGAGAGAGGTAAGGACTTGAAGCATTCCTGCCTGATGGCCATTACTCCCTGTTAATCGTGGGATGCTTAGCTAGAGAGATCAGAGACAGTGGAAACTAAGCAGAGGCCTCAAGGGAGGGATGAAATCTGTAATAGCTGCCGAGATGACAAAGCATAAATACGAAGAATATCCAATAGCACAGAGGGTTCAATGAGCTTGAGGACCATATGCTTGTGTGATATGAATAGCTCCCATTGTGTGTTTTCCCTCTAGCCGTGCTGAACAGTCCATATGTGGGAGTGAGGTAATTAAATGGAAAAGCTGATCCAAAGTCTCAGATTTGCAGAACATTGAAAGCAGATGATTTAGGGATCTGAGGGCGAAGGTAGGAGAGAAGTTCCAGTCACTGACGAAAGAATCCTGCCCGCTAGAGGAGGTGATCAGAACATTTATAGATGCTAAAAAAAATGGGAGGGTTAAGAGAGTGGGAGTCTGTGCTGATAAGGCTGATTAGCTGCTAAAAGGAAGCTATAAATGAGAAATGTTATTTCTCGAAAATAACAACAATATGTTGAAGAAAACAAATAGCTATTATTTATTAAGCAATTACTGTGTGACAGGCAGTGCTTTGAATTTTTCTTTTTCCATTTAATTGCAATGACAACCCTGTGAGGTAGTTACTATTATTAATTCTTTTTTTTTTTTGGATAAGTAAATTAAAGTACTGAGAGCTTAAATAACTTGCTAAGATCACAAAGCCAGTAGGTGGCAGAGCCCACTTCCTTAACTATTAATACTATGCAGGCCAAAGTCAAAGACATGAAGACATATAGTTTATTTACAAAGGAATGAGGTTTCAAGGGAAACAGAGGGAAGTGGACAGTAAGAAAACATGGAGACTGGGGAGGCAGCGTTCAGGGAGAGGAGGACAGAGTGAATGGGACTAAGTGAGAGACAGGACTAGATCATTGAGGAGGTCCACAATTTTAATGATGCTAAAGGATTACCAGAATGAATGGCACTGGAAAAACAGCTGACCCTAGATTTCCCAACTTTACAAATAAGAGAATTTTCTACTTGTTTTCCAGAATGAGATGTGCTCATGTGATAGAGTACAATCTTAGTGATGGAATTTTTCATGATGATAAAAATGAAACTTCCGGAGTTTGGTCACCGCCCCATAACAATTAACTGGTTTCATTATTTTTTCCCTAAGGAGTATTTCTGGTCTGGATATCTAAGTCAAAGGAAGCAGAACAGGAATTAAATTATAGTCTACATGTCTTTCACCACACAGGCTTTATATGTCATGAAATAAAGTAAAAAGGGAACATGAAAGGCAGCCTTTTAAATAGAGAAGTTATAAAGTAATATGCATCTGAGAGGTGCATGGGGAAATGGAGAATTTTGCTTCAGTAGACAACAGGGTTGAGGGAAATTGGAGGCCAATTGCACGTCTGTATGCACCAGGTCTTTTCTTAGCAATCTCTGTGCCTCTCCACACATCTGTCGGCAGTACAGACGCCCCCAGAAGCCAGGGGCTTTTACCAAGTTGTTTTTTGTACTAGGGACAGCGCTAAAGTCTAGGACATCGAAATATATTTATGAACTTACCAAGGCATGCTTGTTTTTAAAATGTATTCAAAAGGACCACTCCAGAGCAACCAATGGCTTTTGTGACCTGAATCTTCTTTAGGGGAATAAATATATAAATTTCTATGGGAAATAAACACTTCTCTGAGAAAACTGAGTCTAGTCTAGCCAGTTTTCTCAGATTGTATTCCAGCGGTACCTGCATCAGGACCACTATGGCTAATCCTCTGAAATGCAAGTACCAGGGCCCCCTCCAGACCCGAAAATCAGATCTCCGAGTATAAGTCCTGTTGATCTGAACTTTTAAAAACTTCCTAATGGATTTGTATGTGTGCGACAGCTTTTGAGTCTTCGGTCACCTGAAAGGGATACCAAAACAAAACAAAACTGGCTGGCTGAGAGCCAGAGCGGGGATGGATATTTCCTCACTGTAAACTCTTTTCTACCTTTTGGATTCTGAATCTTTTCGTGAACAAAACTTAAAGAGTGAGCAACATTTTGATATTTGCAACTCCAGCATCAGGCAGAGCATCTGGTAAAAAGCAGACTAATCATAAATATATATGTTGGCCAGATGTGGTGGCTCACACCTGTAATTCTAGCACTCTGGGAGGCCGAGGCAGGCGGATTGCTCAAGATCAGGAGTTCGAAACCAGCCTGAGCAAGAGCGAGACCCCATCTCTACCAAAAATAGAAAGAAATTAGCCAGACAACTAAAAATATATATAGAAAAAATGAGCCGGGCATGGTGGCACGTGCCTGTAGTCCCAGCTACTCGGGAGGCTGAGGCAGGAGGATCGCTTGAGCCCAGGAGTTTGAGGTTGCTGTGAGCTAGGCTGATGCACTCTAGCCCAGGCAAGAGAGTGAGTGAGACTCTGTCTCAAAAAAAATAAAAATAAGAAAATAAAAATATTTGTGGATTTGAACTGAGCACCATGGTCATGAAATAGTTTATAATAAATAACACACATTTTTACACCCCTGTTCCTTCTCCCCTCCCCTAACCTTCTCAAAAGAAAGAGAGTAGTTTCTGTCTTGTCAACAGCTTTGGCACCAGGACCCATGTTTTGTTCCTTCTGAGAACATGCATCCCCATACCTGGAACTTAACAGATGTACAGGGTTGATGCTGGCAAGCACAGATAAAGCTTCTCATATTTTTCTCTTAGTTACACTTTTATGAATAGTATCTATTTCATTTCTCATAAATAGTAGTGTATGCAGTATTTAGCATTTACCTTTTCCCTTTTACAGAAAAAGAATTCCCAGATAAGAATCTTGTTATACATATATGTGTCTATCAAGCTAGAAGGAATATTTTCAATTGTTAATCATACAAACTTCGCCCCTCTGGCAGAGTTTTCAAGAGCTTGTTAGTCGTTTTGGTGACAACTACTGCTGTGTTTATAGCAAAAAATTTTTAATAAGGGCAGTTGTAACTTTGTTTGACATTTTCCTTCTCATTGGCATCTCTGGGTATAATAAAAATAATGTTTTGACCCATTCTATCTTTTTAAAAAAACAAACCAAAAATAAAACCTCAGTTCTGAAACACTCCTAAAATTATAAAAGTATCATCTTTAGGAAAAGATGAATATTGACTTTCCCTGAACTGGTGGTAGCCTTTTCACGCTTATTTGTTTGTTTGTTTCTATGCTGAAAAGAAATTGTAGTCAGGTGAGGAATTTCCAAGAAGTGAAGTGATATTATGAATTCATAGGTTAGAACACAAGTAAGGAAGGAATAAATGCTGTTTGGAAAGCAAGCTAAGTTTTTGACCAAAACTTTCTTGTTATATATCTGTTCTCACCAATCCTGTTGCTTATTGTGCATACCTTCCCAACTAAAAAAGAAAAAGAGAAAACTTGGAGATATTACATGTTCCGCAAAAGATATGCAATACTCCATGTCTAGAGAGAATATTGTGATTCATTAAAAAAAGCATAAAATGAAATTGAAGTGTTTAATATTCTGAAAAATTATACTGCCTTTATGGCCTTGTATTTCTTTAGGAGCACAAAACAAATCCCAGGCTTGAGTCCAAAGTCTAAAAGGGTCGGAAGGTAATATGCATTACAAAAGTATCACTTAGAAACAGTATCACTTTGAAACAGTCCCTTCATTTAGGGTGCACTTTGCATTATGATAAAGTGGGAATATAAAAATAGAATTGAAAACCTGGGAAATGTTCCATGCTTGGAGGCTAAGTAGCTTTTCTTTTATAGGACTAAGTTCGACACCTTCTAAGTATCCCCTTAATTCTTACAAATCAGGTTCAATTTCATCAAAACAATGTCATTAAATAGCTCATAACTCCTTTTGCTTTGCCTCTGTCTTTATCGGAGTAGCATTTTTTTACTTTCTATAGTCATGCAGGTAGATAAGTAGCTCTCTACCGTGTTACAGAACAAAACGTGTCTGAGATTAAAAAGTGAATTCAAAGGGAGTTCAAATGTATTAGTATCACGAAGTCATGTAGTATCTCTAAATTTCCCATTTTCTGTCCAATGCAGATATTAGTCAGGTGAACTATAACACCTATAGATGTATTGATATATCTTTCATAAAAATAAAGCAAGAAATTTCAATTAGTGGCTAATTAGGTTAAAAATACATTTATTTTTTAACTGGTATTAAAAATTATTTAAGAGAAGGGCAACTTAGAATTATCATTTTGTTATTTGTTATTAAGCTACATTGAAAAATGTGGCTTACAAAACAAATGAGTAAACAGTGCCTCTAACAGACATTGGTAAAGAACTTTCAAATTTAAAAATGATTTTCCTAAGTTTCTCAGTTGCCTAACATTTTATAAATTTTGAAGGAGAAAAAGGGGATTTAAAAAGTCACAGAATTAAAGCTACTGCCAAAAAAACGAAGGTGAAATTTTAAAAGCCTCACTTTTTAGAAAGACCCAAAATGATAAAAGTCTTATTTAACAATTCCATAGCCACATTAGTGTGCTGGTACAGATAGCTATTTAAAAGTCACCCTCAAAGTATTTTGCTTGCAAAAGTTCTAAGATTTAATATATGATCAGGCAGAGTGAATAGAGACACAATGGAATATTCTTGATCAGAGGTGAAGCTTTTCACGTGAAAGCCCACAAGATTTGCTCTATAGAATATAGGATATTACTATTTCTTCTTATTCATAGTTGTAATTACATTTTTTCTTATTTGTCATATCAAATCTTAAATATAATTTTTTCTCTCATCTCTGCCACTTAACCTCAATGAATCTTCTTGAATATTTCTTTCAGTTTCTTAATGAATGACCTTATAATCATTATCATGAAAATAACAATAACAATAACCATTATTACTATTCATTCACATGACATTATATATTTTGGGAAAGTACTATTATCACATGAGTTATTTTTATGATCTTTATAGCAGCATAAATGTTACAATGGTTTTCTTTGACATGAAAAATCTCATGATCTCATGTAGAATTCTTTCAATTTGTCAACAACTAATCAACAATATTATTTGCATTCTTTTAAAGCAGTGGCATTAAAAATACCCATTCTACGTCTACATCCCAGGCCAATTTAATCAAATCTACAGAATTCAAATTTATTTTATGAAAAGTTCCCCACGTTTGCTGTGATTTTTTTCAATACATGGATTCAATCTAGGTCAGCTGCTTCCACAGGAAGAGTCGATTTTATCTAGCCAAGCGCTGAACACTTTTCTTATAGAGGTATTTTATACTGGGAATAATGGACCAAAGACTATGAAAAAGGGTTTGAGAATGTTATTGATGGAAAATAGTTAATAGTTATTTTAGTAAAACTCAGGCATCAGCCTGTTGTCATTATAAGCCTCTAAGAAATGCAAATTAGAGGACATTCAGTTGATGCTAATAACAATTCATTGAATTCTTATTCCCCCTTAATTTGAAGTTCTGCAGTATAAACCGAATTAAGTAGACTGAGATTACAAAATCCCAACCTCCTGGAATCCTGCTTCAAATGATTAATAGTCCACATATCATGAGGCCATTAGATGTTGACATCTAGGATATGTCATTCAAATACCAACATGGGTGTATGGCAGCTGTTACATGTTGAACTCATTTTTTGTTATGAAATATGTTAAATTTAAGAAAAAAATGCTCATCAATTCTTGCTGACAAAAAAATCAGTATGCATTAATATAATGAGAATTTTGGAGAAATCCAAAATCCAAAACCATGCCATGAATTGAAACCCTGTGCAAAGACTAGAGGAAAAACACTGGCATTGCTGTGATTCCACTGCCCTCTAGTGTTAAGATAACTGATGTTTGCACTGAACTTCATTTGCCTTTTCAGATTAGCATTTTCATGACCCATTTGTCCAACTATGGGAACGATCGACTGGGATTATACACATTTGTGAATCTGGCCAACTTCGTGCAGAGCTGGACCAACCTGCGACTTCAGACTCTGCCTCCAGTGCAACTGGCTCACAAGTATTTTGAGCTATTTCCTGATCAGAAAGACCCTCTCTGGCAGGTAAGATTGGTTCAATAACTGGTATAAATAATTAAATACAGAAACCTATTTTATAGTTCTGTGACATAATCCAAATCTGAAAAGTAAAGGCATATGAGAAAAAGCTGTACATTTTTGAAATGTTAGTAGATTTGAGACAGTACTTCTTCCCGAAATGTAGTCTTACATTATTGCTACATATTGAGCCAAATTCTCTGTTCTCTTGCCCATCAGAAATTTTTGCATTTTGAAAGCTCAGTGAGGAATACAGTGAATGTAACTTTCAGTCAGGAGTGAGAGATCAATTTCAGATGGCAACAGGCTGAAAGAGTAGAAGGTGGCGAAGGGGCAGGTGGCTAGCTGGGTGGCCTTGAACACATCCCCATGTCTCTAACAGCTCTGAGAAAAGTTCAGAACTGACATCTACCTTCTGAAACATGAGGTACACCAGCAGCCACAGAATGTGGGCAGCTTTCAAAAGTATCACTTGGGGATTACTTTGGACATGGGGGGAAAAGTGTTTCATGGGAAAAATCACTGAGCTTCCTAAAAGAAAATACCACACTAATACGACATGTTCAAACTGTTCTAGAAGTAACTCACATTTCATAGCATAGACTCATGTGTCATAGAATTGCAGGAAACTACTTTGAATTTCAATTGTCAGCTCCCTGATCTGTGGAAACTAGTAATTTTAGCAAACAGTTACATAGTGCTTACTATGTAGGCACTTGACATGTGTTATCTGATTTACTACTCACAAATATCCTACGTGGTAGGTACAGTTATTTGCATTTTACAGATGAAGAAACTGAGGCACCGAAAAGCTGAGTCAATTATGCAAGGTCACGCAGCTAGTGTGTCACAGAGTAGAATCATTTCCAGGCCCATCCGGCTCCAGAGGCTGTGCTCTTAATCCCTGTTCTCAGTGCTACTAGAGTTACAGCCCGAGCTGCTGCTAAAACAGTAACAATCTTCACAAATCAGTGTATTTCACAGACTGAAGTTGTGGTAAACTCTGAACTCTACAGTCAATTCACCCAGCTTTGAACTGTGTGCTAATTACCTCCTGAGCACAAATAGGTAGCTCCAAGAAGAAACGTGTCTGCACATCTAGCAGGTTAAGGTTGGTGGTTGCGGACCTATGACTGCATATCACTTTTCAGTTGTTATAATAAGCATCTTTTCATCTTAACCACTACGAAACATCAGCACCTGTTAGACACTGGAAAGATATGGAACTTTCCTGCTAATTTAACACCTTATTTTTAAACTGAAATCATTATTATTTCAGGTGACAAGTTTATAATGATTTTTTTCCAGAACAGCAGCCAAAAAGAATACCCTCACTTTAGTCGCAACATCTGCTGCTTATTAAAAATAAGCAGGTTTATTTAACGTCACATTTCTACAGTAGTAATTGAATAGAAATAAAAAATGTTCCTGTTTGCCTGCCCATTCCTGAAATAATATTAAAGGATACTTTAATTCTTTCCCCTTTTCCATGTAATACTTACTTTGCAGTTAAAACAAAGGGTGTTCTAGATACATCTTGCACGGTGGGTGTTGGTGTGAAGTATTATAGACCGAAAGCAGAATCCCTAAAGTAGTAATTCACCTTTATTTTTACCCTTTTGCTAAAATTTAGCACTTTTAGCATCATACTCTGTAAAGTTACATTTTGAGATATACATTTAGGGACCTTTGAAGGCAGCTGAAAGGAATATGCTGTCTCTTTAGTATTATTATGGCCAGATTTCTTTCCCTTTGAAACACAGCAGGAAAGCTCAAGGTTACTTAGAATAAAAATATGACACTTTATATTTCAGTTATTTATTGAATACTGAGGATGTGTCTTCTTTTAGGTTAGCAAGAAGCATAGTCTCTGCCCCACAAGCTCACTATTAAAGAAAAAAAAAAAAAAGGAAAACATTAAGACATAGAAACTGCCAGTAGCAAAAAATATATGTATAAAACATAGCAAAATATATGTATAAAACTCTCGGTGCTGTGAGGCTGTTTCCCCAAAGTGGAAATATCTCCCCTCCTCCACCTGCTCAGCAGACTCTCAACTTGTGGATGGAAAGGAGTTATTCAAAGCTTTTGTGATGCCACTTTAGGGCTTCCATTCTTAAAAAAAAGAAAAGAAAACAGCCTCATTTTGTACCCCGTTGGTTCCTAGGCTATCAGTTAAGGACAGAAGTTGGAAAAGCTAGCACAGTGGACACAGAAACACAATCTATCTCTATATTCTTCTCCCACTTAGAATCCTTGTGATGACAAACGCCACAGAGACATTTGGTCTAAAGAAAAAACCTGTGATCGCTTACCAAAATTTTTGGTGATAGGACCTCAGAAAACTGGTGAGAACTTTTTGTGTTATGATTAACCAAACAGTGTAAAAATCTTGATGAACAGACAATGAGTTCTTGTCACAATGAGTTCATAAACTTCCTATAAATGCCGATGAATGAATAACATACTTTTCTCAGACATAATCTTTATTTAGCTCAATAATGTACTTAAATGCTTGTCAAAGTGTTTTTTAAAGTGAAAAGAATTAAATAGATGTCACACAGTTTGAATAGCCAGCAGCCAGTTCGGTAGCACATGTTATTTTGTTTCCAAAGATCTTTTTTCCTAGATGAGTTTCATCTGTGTATTTTTTAATTGAATTTTGAAATGTTTTCTTTTCTTAACTGGCACATAATTGAACGTATTTATGGGTTTCATAGTGATGTTTCAATACATATAATGTATAGTGATCAGATCAGAGTAATTAGCATATTCATCATCTAAACATTTATTATTTCTCTGTGTTGGGAAGATTCAATATCCTTCAAGTGATTTGAAACTGTATATTATTGTTAACTGTAGTCATCCTACAGTGGTCTAGAACACTAGACCTTGTTCCTCCTATCTAGCTGTAATTTTGTATCCTTTAACAAATTCATCTCTATCCCTTTTTCCCCCCTTGCCCTTCTCAGCCTCTAGTATCTTCTGTTCTACTTTTTACTTCTGTGACATCAACTTTTTTTTTTACCTTCCACATATGAATGAGAACATGTGGTGTGTAGCTTTCTGTGCCCAGCTTATTTCACTTAATATAATGAGCTTTGGTTCCATCTAGGTTGCTATGAATGACAGGATTTCATTCTTTTTCCTGGCTGAATGGTATTGCACTGTGTAATATGTACCACAGTTTCTTTACCCATTCATCTGTTGTTAGACACCCACGTTGATTCCGTATCTTGGGTATCATAAATAGTGCTACAATAAACATGGGAGTACAGATGTCTCTTTGATATACTACTGATTTCCTTTCTTTTGGATAAATGCCCAGTGGTGGAATTTCTAGATCATATGGTAGTTCTATTCATAATTTCTTGAGGAACCTCCATACTATTCTCCCTAGTGGCGATACTAGTTTACATTCCCACCAGTGTAAACATGTTCCCATTTCTCCATATCCTCACCAGAATTTGTTATTTTTTGTCCTTTTGATAATAGCTATCCTAACTGGGATGAGATGATACCTCATTGTGGTTTTGATTTGCATTCCCCTGATGATTAGTGATGTTGAGCATTTTTTCATATATTTGTTGGCCATTTGTATGTCTTTTTTTTGAGAAATGTCTGTTCAGATCATTGGCCTATTTTGCAATTGGATTGTCTAGTTTTTTGCTGTTGAGCTGTTTCAGTTCCTTGCATATTCTGGATAGTAATCCTCTGTTAGATGAGTAGTTTGCAAATATTTCCTCCTATTCTGGAGGTTGTCTTTTCATTCTGTTGATTGCTTCCTTTGCTGGGCAGAAGCTTTTTAGTTGACATAATACCATTTATTTTTGCTTTTGTTGCCTGTGCTTTTAAGGTCTTACTCATAAAATCTTTTCCCAGACCAGTGTCCTAAAGCATTTCCCCTGTGTTTTCTTCTAGTAGTTTAATAGTGTTGGGTCTCATATTTAGGGCTTTGATCCATTCTGAATTGATATTTTGATGTAGGCATATTTTGCTATAAACTTGCCTTTACTACTGCTTTTGCTGTGTCCCATAGGTTTTGGTATGTTTCTACCATTTGTTTTAAGGAAATTTTTAATTTTCTTCTTAATTTCTTCATTGGCTTATTGATCATTCAGAAGCATATTGTTTAATTTCCATGTATTTGTATAGTTTCTGAAGTTCTTATTAGTTTCTAGTTTTATTTCATTATGGACAAATAGTATACTTTATATGAGTTTTTTTTTATTTTTTGAGACTTGTTTTGTGTCCTAACATGATCAATCCTGGAGAATGTTCCATATGCTGTTGAAAAAAATGTGTATTTCACAGCTGTTGGGTGAAATGTTCCATAAATGTGTTAGATCCATTTGGTCTATGGTGCAGTTTAAATCCAATATTTCTTTTTTAATTTTATGCCTATATGATCTGTCCAATGCTGAGAATGAGGTCTTGAAGTCCACAACTATTATTGTATTGGGGTCTATCTCTCCCTTTAGATCTAATAACGTTTCCTTTATATATCCAGCTGCTCCAGTGTTGAGTGCACATATATTTACAATTGTTATATTCTCTTGCTGAATTTATCTCTTCGTTATTATACAATGTCCTTCTTTGTTTCTTTTTACAGCTTTTGACTTGAAGTCTGTTTTGTCTGATATAAGTGTAGCTACTCCTGCTTGCTTTGGTTTTCAAAGCATGGAATATCTTTCTCCATACTTTAACTTCAGTCTATATGTATCTTTAAAGTTGAGATGAGTTTCATGTAGGCAGCATATAGTTAGGTTTTTTTATCCTTTCAGCCAGTTGATATCTTTAAATGGGGAATGTATTACATTTACATTCAGAGTTATTATTGATAGGTGAGGATTTACTCCTGCCATTTTATTGATTGTTTTCTGGTTGTTTTGTACATCGTATGTTCCTTACTCCTCTCTTATTGTTTATTTTTGCAGTTGAGTAGTTTTCTGTAGTAACAAGATTTGATTTCTTTCTCTTTCTCCTTTGTGTATCAGCTCTACCAGTGAGTTTTATATGTTTTCAAGATGGTAATTGTCTTTTTTCTTCTACATGTAAGACTTCCTTGAGTGTTTCTTGTAAGTTTGGTTTCATGGAGATGTATTCCCTTAGTTTTTGCTTGTCTGTAAAAGATTTTATTTCTCCTTCATTTCTGAAGGATAGATTTTCTAGGTACAATATTCCTGGTTGACGGGGGTTTTTTTTTCTGTTTTTTTTTTTCAGTACTTTAAATATGTCATCACATTCTCTCCAAACCTGTAAGGTTTCTACTGAGAAATCCACTGTTAGTCTAATGGATATTCCCTTATACATGACTTGACACTTTTCTCTTGTTGGTTTTAGAATTCTTTGTCTTTGACTTTTGACAATTTGACTATAAATGCCTCAAAGAGGTCTTGTTTGTGTTGAATCTATTTGGGGTTCTTTGAACTTCCTGTACCTGGATGTCCATCTTTCTTCCAAGACTTAGGACATTTTCTGCTGTTATGTCATTAAATGTATTTTCTACATCTTTGTCCTTTTCTTCTCCTTCTGGAATGCCCATGACATGAATATTTGTTTTCTTAATGATATCCCATAAATCCTGTAGGCTTTCTTCATTCTTTTACATTCTTTTTTCTTTTTTGTTATTACAGAAGACCTATCTTCAAGTACAGAAATTCTTTCTTCTGCTTGATCTAGTTTAGTCTGTTATTTAAGTTCTCAGTTGTATATTTTATTTCATTCATTGAATTCTTCAGCTCTAGGATTTCCTTTTGGTTTTTTTATATATCTATCTCTGTTGAATTTCTCATTTATATGATGAATTGTTCCCCTGATTTTATTGAGTTGTCTATCTGTATTGTTTTGCATCTCACTGAGTTTCCTTAAAAATATTATTTGGAATTCTTTTTCTGCCATTTCATATATTTCCTTATGATTAGGATCTATTACTGGGGAATTATTGTCTTCCTTTGGTGGTGTCATATTTCCTTGCTTTTTCACATTTTACGTGTTCCTATGTTGATTTCTGTGCATCTGCTGGAGAAGTCACTTCTCCCAATTTTATGGAGTAGGTTTCATAGGGAAGGACTTTTTCTTATGAATGGGTTTTTAGGTTTTGGTTTGGTGGGGTATATTGACTTTGGTTCTAAGTGGATGCAGTAGTTTCTGTGTAGTTTTTTCAGCTGTAATCCATATTAGTGATGTTTGCAGATGTCTCAGTGGCCTAGGCTAAGAGAGTTTATGATGGTAGTGGTGTCACTTTGCCAGGGGTGGGCTTGGTGGCCTGTTTCTCAGGTTGGGGGTGCATCTGTGTACATGATGGGTCAGACAACTTGGGGGCTGGCTTGCTAGGGGCCACAGGGCTTTACTCTGCCCAGGAGCATGAGCACATAATTGCTCAGCCAGCCTGGGGGCATGGCTGCTAGGAGCAGCCTGAGGGGCTGTTTCTCAGACCCAGAATGTGGACACATAGTTGCTGGGCTGGCCTGGGGGCATGTTTGCTAGAGACAGCCCATGGGACTATTTCTCAGGCCCAGGATGCAGTCTCACAGCTTCTCAGCTGGCCTGGGTACATATCTGCTCAGAGTGACCCACAGGGCTATTTCCCAGGCCCAGTACATGGGCACACAGCTGCTCAGCTGGCCTGGGGGTGTATCTACCAGGGATTGCTCACAAGGCTGCTTCTGAGGCCTGGGATGCAGGCCAAGGCTGCTTGGTTGGCCTGGGGCATGCTTTCTGGGGGCAGCCCATGGGGCCATTTCTTAGGTTTGGAACACATCCTCTGTAAAAGTAGTTCTCTTAGGTTGCCATCTTCCTGATAGAGTATATCTGTAAACTATTTCTTACAGAGATGACTATTTTTTAAAAAGTCTAAAAGATGTTTGCCAAGCAGAATTCCTAGACATAAACAAAACTTTGTGCTAAGGAAGGTATTTATTCATACCCAGGAGAAATCTTTTTCACTTTTTTTAAATTGGTGTGCAATTTTTCTCTCAAAAACTTCTGTTTCTGTAAGAATTGGTATTAAAATTAAGCCCAGTGGAAGCTTTAAAATGCCAGACATTCATGCTGTTACCTGCATGATAAATTATTAGCAGCCCTTGGATTCTAGCTTCACAGAAAACAGCCATTTCAATCATATTATTTGCTATGGGGAATACTTTCCCTTTCCTCATCTCTCTAGATATAACTGAGTAGAATTCTATACAGTGTACATAGGGAGTTTAGTCTATTCATTTTTTCTTAGTCCCATTTCAGGTATCAATCTGAAAACAATAATAAATATGACAAATACTTCTCTTTCCCTTATTTATTTCACTCCTCCTTATCTATCCAAAGTCAAAAGGCAACTAGGAAAACATTTAAACTAAAGTGTCTTCAATGAACTCCCACTGCCATCACATAACCGTGTCCTTATGGATCACATATTAAAGCTTGGCATTTCAGTTTGCTTCAGAAAGCCCTGCAGGATAGACTTCCTCTCGTGTTGTACTGGATATACAGACACTTTAATATGATGATTAGGTGGCAAAATTATGACTTGTCATCTTAAACTCAATTGGGTTTTCAAATATTTGTTACAATTTGGATATGACATTTGCCTTTGGAAGAGAATTTCTATAAAAATTGATTTTTTTCCTAGTTTTATTGAGGTATATTTACATACAATAAAATTGACCCATTTTAAATGTACAATTTAATGAATTTTGGAAATTGTACATAGCTGTATAACCACTACTATTAATACATTCATGACATAGAACAGCTCTGTTACCCTAAAAATTTCTCCATGGCCCTTTGCCGTCATCCCCCCCACCCCCTGCCCCATGCCTACCCATGGGCAACCACTTTCTGCCACTGTAATTTTGCCTTTTCTAGAACTTCATGTAAATGGAAGGATATAGTATGTAATCTTTTGTGTTTGACTTCTTTCACTTAGCATAATACTTTTGAGATTCATCCATGCTGTTGTATATATCAATATTTTGTGAAATAGATTTTTTTAATTAGACAAAAATATTTTTTCATATCAGTTATATGAGAATTAAATAGCTTCATTTTAACTACAGTTTTGTCAAATGTATTTTTCTGGATAGTTTTGCAGAGACTTCTAGTTGTGTGGATATTCAAATATTTTTGCATGTTGAGACTGACAAAACTATAAAAACTGAAGCTTTATTGGGTGGTTATTTAAATGTGTGCCTGTAATTATGTGGTTGAATTACCACTGAAAAAATATATATATAGGATGGTTTATAATAAGTAAAGACAGAATTCAGAAACCACAACAATTTTTTGACCACTGGTAACTTACATTATGCTTTTTACTGACTAGGCAAAGTAATTATATTACATCCATCTTTTATTTTTGTCTAATTAATTCTGGTCATGAAGGCCTATTAACCAGCCTGAGCAACATAGCAAGACCCCACCTCTACAAAAAATAGAAAAATTAGCCGGGCGTAGTGGCACATTCATGTGGTCCCAGCTACTTGGGAGGCTGAGACAGGAGGATTGCTTGAGTCCAGCCCAGGAGTTTGAGGTTGCAGCGAGCTAGCATGATGCCACTGCACACTAGCCTGGGCAACAAAGTGAGACCCTGTCTCAAAAAAAGAGGGGGCTATTAAAAGCAAACAATATAATTTAATACAATTCTTAAAAATAAAACTCAGAAAAGAATGTTTTCAGTTGATCTAAAAAAGGAATTAATCTGTTTCCTTTTTTCACATTGTAATAGTCAAGCTTCTTGTTCCCTCAAAGATTTAGTCTTTTCAGTTTAAAAAAAATGCCTTTTGCATTTTTTGAATTATATCTCAATTATATACTTAATATATTTATTTATTACAATTATAAATTATATCTTAATAAAGTTATTATTTTTGGAAGTATCTTTCAAATATTCCAATATGACACTAATTAGGTACTTTCACATAGATTATCTCATTTGGCCCTCATAAAACCCTGATAGCTAAGTATTTTCTTCCCCACTAAACAGATGCAAAAACTAAGACTCAGGTTAAATAATTTTTGTTCAAATTCACACAGCTGGTAAGTATCAGAAATAAAACTCTTGATCCTATAATTTACCTGACTCTGGATTTCAAGTACTAGAGCATATTGTTTCACATTTCATCTAAGATGGTGATTCTCAAAGGATGGTAATCAGACCAGCAGGTTAAGCATTACCAGAGAACTTGTTAGAAGTACAAATTCTTAGATCAGACCATAGACCTGCTGAATGAGAAATTCTGGGATAGAGCCCAGCTGTCTGTGTTTTAACAAGCCCTCCAGGTGAATCTAATGTGTGCTAAAGTTTGAGGACCACTGTTGTAAGTCAAGCTTGTGAAGAACATTTTTACTTTGTATATCATAGATTACTACGTTTCATGCCCTATAGTAATCTATGATTGTAGATAAATTGTTCGCTCTTTAGCTCAGATGTCATCTAGGAACACTGACTCTTTCATTTTTTAGACAATATTGCTGTTGACAGAGTTACTTTCACTATTTTTCTATTATATAGATATGGTAGATTTAATCATGATACCAAAGAAAGCTTACCAGAGATATAAGAAAATTCAAAACTTTGTACAAATGGCAACACAATATTATTATAAGCAAAATTAGAATAATACTTTCTCCAAGTGAGAGAAATAGTATAAGGCCACGTGTGATTACTATTCCTAGCTATTGATCTGGAATGCAATTAACAGGTCCCGCTCTGCAGATTGTATAATAGTGTAAATTACATTAGAGCAGAGAGGTGTAGAAACCAGAGGGTGTATTTCTCTCTTAGGAGTACTGAACACATAGAAATATTTTTATATTATGATCTTATAAACACAGTCACAGTTGCAAGTGCATGGTTAAATCTTTAACAAACTGAACCCAAATTGCCTTACTTTTTCTTGTAGCAGTCTGACTAAACTGCACACTTTACCTCCTAATAAACCTTTAGGTTTATAAAACACTAATTTTTATAGTTTCTGATGTTGTGCGCTTTAAAAAAAAATCACAGCTTTACTCCCAAATAGTCATAGATCTATATGGGTACCTGTGATATGCCATTCTCTTTCCAATAAAATGCAAATTTCATAAAGTATGTCACTAAGGAAGGGCACCACTTTTTTTTTCAAATTTAGCAATTTAAACAATTTTTTACTACCTTTTATAAGCATATAAGTACATTCACACTTCAGCAAACTTGTTGAAAGATTAAATTCTGTCTTGAGTTTAATCGGCTTCCCTAGGCCTCAGGAAGAACTTTATAGGAAAACCCAAGTCTCCATTTTGTAATGTAATATATGAAACAATGATACATTTCATTTATATAGGACTTCATTAATGTCAAAATGTCTTCAGGTACATTATGTCTTTTCATCCTCAGATAAAACCTACAAAATAAGCAAGGCAGGTGATTTTCCATTAGGAGAGCGGAGGTAAAGAGAAGCTAAAAGCCAAAGTCACAGACCACCTCAGTGATTGAGCTGAGACCAACAGCCAGTTATCCCCATCCCCACAGCGGGCCTCTCCGCCTCACACCACACTGTCCCCTGTTGTAGAATCTGCTGCTTTTGGAAAGCTGGTTATCTATTCAGTTTAATTCAAGAAGTACTTGTAATGAATCTGATTGGATCATTGTAATATTTTATTCATTAAGGACTTTGAAGTGCTAATGGCAGGAAACTGTTTGTATTTAATTAACTTCTAAACCTCTGTTGTCTTTTCAGGTACCACTGCTCTGTACTTGTTCCTGGTTATGCATCCTTCCATCCTTAGTAACTCCCCCAGCCCAAAAACCTTTGAGGAGGTACAGTTCTTTAATAGAAATAACTACCACAGGGGGATTGATTGGTAAGATGGGTTATTAGTATAAATCTAAAAGTCTATGTACTGTGCACAGTATAAACTTAGCACTAATATTTAGTAACATATAAGTTTGTAGCCACAAATGTAAGTTACCCTCTGTGCCTTGGAAATTGACTGAATAACATGAAAGAGCTCGGAAATTACTTATAACAAACTTCTCTCAGGTTATGAAGGGACTTCTTGACTCAAGAGGCCCACATGTAATTTCAATTAGCATTTATTATCTTTGTTGGTAATTACAGATATGAAGTCGGAGAAATAGGATAGTACCCAGGAATTTCCATTCGTCTCTACTCATAAGAAAACACTTTCATGTCTTTCTCTTCTTGTGCACTTTTCATTAAGTGATGCTATAGCCCACATATATATAATTTTTCTATTTTACTTTGATATAAAGGACAAAAAATAAGTAAATAGAACTAGAAATGTGTGTATATTCCATAATTAAAGCTATAAAAAAAGTTATCAACAATATACAAAATTTAATTTTTTGCCTTTGAATCGAAATTAGAAATATATCAACCGTCTGAAGAAAACAGTTAAAATAAAAAAAAGGCCGGGCGCGGTGGCTCATGCCTGTAATCCTAGCACTCTGGGAGGCCGAGGCGGGCGGATCGCTCAAGGTCAGGAGTTCGAAACCAGCCTGACCAAGAGCGAGACCCCATCTCTACTAAAAATAGAAATAAATTAATTGGCCAACTAAAAATATATAGAAAAAATTAGCCGGGCATGGTGGCGTATGCCTGTAGTCCCAGCTACTTGGGAGGCTGAGGCAGAAGGATTGCTTGAGCCCAGGAGTTTGAGGTTGCTGTGAGCTAGGCTGACGCCACGGCACTCACCCTAGCCTGGGCAACAAAGTAAGACTCTGTCTCAAAAAAATAAAAAATAAAAAAAATAAAAAGTTAAAATGTCAGATATACACAAAATATAACAGTGTAGAAATAGATGGTACAAAGTAACATGTTAATCATAAAATGTATCTAGAGGTCTTGCTATTAAGGTATAATACTGGACAGAGAGTGGTATAGAAGTGGACCGCTTATAATAATTCTAGAGCATAAACATAAACATTTTGCATGTATTTTAGCATAAAGAATCATGTATGTTAGCCTCTGTTGTCAAATTGCATGATCTCAGTTTTGTAAGTATCAACTCCCTCAAAAGTTGCTTGTGAAATAGTCCAAATGGAAAGATAAAGAAATGGATTGAATATAAATCGAGTATAAATTGTGCACCTACTAGGATTTACATATATTCTAATTGTTATATATTTCACTGCCAGTTCTTCAGTACAGTTTGATATTGATTAGTTGTGTGGTGCTAAATAACAGCTGGGAAAATCAAGAAACCATCAACTATTTCAGCTGCTGTTTGACCACTGACTCAAATGAATATACTAGTGTAATATATAGTAGAATAAAATGATGTTAACATTAGGACTAAATGGAGTGATTAAAAACTACTTTGCAATTGAACAGGGATGCAATACTCAGATTCCCTGGGCCTTAAGAATAACTGTGGTAACAATTTTTTCATCATAAATTTCTCAAAAAATTTTTTGATCATCATGTGTATGGGCACTATAATAAAGAAAGGGTCTTTAGCAGTTTATGAGGAGATAATATAAATAAAGGCTAAAGAACAATAAAATATTTTAAATATAACTCACTAAAAACATCCCAAATATTTTTGATTGACAAATTATGTTTATAAAAGGCAATTAACGCAAATAACAAATAATAGTAACTGCAAATGTCGATCTATAGCAATAACTATAGCTTTGCTTTCAATGACATCAATATTAACATATCCCAGTCCTCAGACTGGCCTTGCCTCTCTCTGAGGCACAAGCACCTCAGCTATCCCTCTGGGACCATGGTGCTGCAAGACTGAAGATTATGTGTCCCAGAGTCCCAGGGTCATTTGAAGAATTAACCCAGGCATGGTCAGTTAATCTAACTGCATGGATCTGCTTTTTTGGAGAACTGGATAAAACCAGCAGTCTAAGCACAGGCTTAGGGTACAAGCAATGTAGGGCAGATGAAAATTAGAAAACTTTATTTGTGACAAAATAGTCAACATTTTGCAATCAGAAGATCTAAGGAAAATGCTTGACTCATGCATACATGTAAGTTTTATGTTTTATGGTTTGGTCTTTTTTTTTTTTTTTTTTTTTAAGAGACAAAGCCTCACTGTGTTGCCCAGGCTGGAGTACAGTAGCACAATCATAGCTCAGTGCAGCCTCAGGATCCCGGGCTCAAGGGATCCTCCTTCCTTGGCCTCCCAAGTAGCTGAGACTACAGGCATGTGCCACCACACCCGGCTATGTTTTTTTTATTTGTTTTTTTTTTTAGAGTCGAGGTCTCGCTATGTTGCCAGGCTGGTCTCAAACTCCTGGCCTCAACTGACCCTCCCACTTCAGCCTTCCAAAGTGCTGAGATTACAGATGTGAGCCACCACTCCAGCCTGGTCTTATTATTTTTAAGTAAGGATGTAGTGGAGAGTTGGAGTGGCATGTGGAGAACCATAAAATCCTGTTAGCATTTAGAACCTCTAAACATCTTCATCTGGCTTTGAGTAAAATCAATGAGAAATACTCAGGGTCAACCCAAATAAATGGTGGGGTGTTGCAAAAAATCACATCTTTCAGGTAAAAGCAAAAATGCCAACGTGTTATATTTTATGGATGTAGCAAAGCTTAAGGGGGGGCAGGTGTTCACTTTTAACCCCCAAATCGTTAAACCACTCTAAGTTGCTCACTAATTCTTTGAATAACCTGAATTCATATTCTCTAAATGTGAGCCTATTTGGGGAGCTTCCAGGTCCCACCCTGGAAATATGAACCTGAATTCCTTTTATTTACTTGTTTATTCATCAAACATTTTTCAAGTGCCTACGAGCCACAGCCACCATGATACAGATGCACAGGCGAACAAGAACTGGGCCTGCCTTCTCTGAGCCTCTGGGGACAGGCCAGATCAACACACTGTAGGTCCAAGATCCAGACCTGCTTGAGGTCAAAACCTAAACTGTTCCAGATATGAAAGACTTTTGGGAAGATGGAGTGGATTTTAGAGGCTAAAATCTATGCCCTTTGTGTGTGTGTGTGTGTGGTTTTTGAAGCCTTTTTCAGAGCAAGCAAGCTTGAGACAAGCCGGGACCAAATAGGATGTCACTAGTGACAGGACACTCAGGGTAACCTCAGCACCCCTGGAACCAGTGAGAGCCTCTAAACTAGGACCCTAAAATTCGGCACTTTCTATAAATAGAATGCACACCACAACAGGTAGCAGATCAAACTTTCCAAAAACTTCTGTGTATCTCTTTCCCCCTAAGAGGGTGCCAGAATTACCTATCACCAACAAGGCAATTCCCAGAAAACATAAAAGGATTTCTTTACTGCTCTGAGTCTCTCAAGACATCACTTTGTTGCACCAGCTAAACTTTGCAATGTGTTGACAACTGGATCCTACCGGAATCTTTATCATGAGAGATGACATGATCTGGCAGTAGAAAGTCTGTGATTGTCTCATGTGATCTTTCAGTCAAAAGAAAACAACACACTGTAAAAAGAAGTCATTGCATGACTACCAATGACTCTTGCTCAGTAATTATTGAACCACTTTGCCCAGAGTCACGGTGGCTTATGAATTGAAGAGGGTGGCAGTGGGGGCTGAGGCCATCATTATAAAATGTAAGAATCTCTAGAAGTTATATTTTTATAGTCTCTCTAAAAAAGCCCTTTTCCTCTAAAAGGCATCCCTTAGTGCTTCAGAAATATATCTATTATTATGTGCTACATTACTTATGTTTGACAACTTTTATAAAGGTGACATTAAACAAAATCCTACATTGCAGCTCTTGAGCTTATACATGTCCCTGGATTTACCCCGCTGTGATTTGAATTTTCACTTAAGGATGGAAGACCTGACCTTGGGATTTTTATACTTGGAAATATGTATATACTTTTTAGACTTTTCTTACAACTATTCTAAAGAAGGACATAAGAGATTCTATATGAAAAAATTAAGCAAATAGGCAATAATTATACCAGATATGTTCTGCACTTTGACACTATGTGGTTAAACAGAACATCACCACAACACATTAGTGGGAATGAAATTATTCTACTTGTGATAAACCAACAATGTTTTGTCTAAATCCTCTTAAGATGTCTTTGAACTCAACATCTATGAATAATTTGTTTTGATCAAATTTTCTTTTCCAGTACTTATATTTTTCTCTGTACAGTATTTCTGCATTTAGATACATTTTATATAGTTAGGCTGCTTATTGCTGCAGTTTGATCACTCTGTGTCTGCATTTTTGTTTTCTCTGTATCTTTTTTCCTGATGTTAAGCAAAACAAAAAGGAAATGTATTTAGAAAAACATCTTCAAAATACATTATTAGTGTTCTGGATATTTTCCCCTTGCTAACAAAGAGGGACAAATGCCCCAAGGAAAAGCTTTTTCGTTTAGGAGACAATTGAATTTGTGGGACGCCTTTAACATCTTCAGTCACCAGGATTTGAGTATAAACCAGAGTCTTATTTTGAGAAAAATATTCCTCTTCTAGGTATATGGATTTCTTCCCGGTCCCATCGAATGTCACCACTGACTTCTTGTTTGAGAAGAGTGCCAATTACTTCCACTCAGAGGAAGCCCCTAAAAGAGCAGCTTCTCTGGTTCCCAAAGCCAAGATCATCACCATCCTCATTGACCCTTCGGACCGGGCATACTCCTGGTACCAGGTAAGGACAATACAGGTAGAATCCAACAGGTAGAAGGGGGGAGTATGGACAGGGGAGGATCGCTTTTAGCAACAGTCACCACCTCAGGTTTTAACAAAAGAGGAGATTTGCTAGTTGTTTGATATTTTCTCTATATTTTCATGGAGAAACTTTCTCCATTAAGTTTTTGTTCATTTTTAATCAATTTATTTAATAAAATTTGTTAATGCAATTAAGAAATTAAAATATAACAAAATATTATGTGCATATATACCTATACATCTGCATTTTAAAAGCAAATGTTATAGTAATTTAAAATGATTACGTTTCATCTAATACATGTATATTCTATAAAGGGCCAGATAGCAAAAATGTCAGGCTCTGTGGTCTCTGTTGCAACTCTACCTTTATATTTTGAAAGAAGCCATAATTATGTAAATGAATGAACATAGCTGTGTTCCAGTAAAACAGTATTCATAAAAACAGGTGGTAGGCCACAGATTGCTGACCCTGGCTATAACAGAGTTTAAATAACTGTTTTGTATTTAAAAAAAAAAAAAAAAAAACTCAGTGGCAAGCAAATATAAGAGTTCTTCATCCCTGAAAGCCCAACCTGTCTACACCTGTTTTAAGCCTCCTTCTCATCTACTCATTGCCACTATGTTTCTGATGTTGATTAGAAGCTAGCGCTGTTACTATCACTTTGAAATAATTTAACAGACTCTAGTAATAATATTTATATATCAATACTTATATATCAGATACATTTTACTTCAATATATCATTAAAAATGATAGCTAGGAAAAAAAAAGTTAAAACCTGTCCCAGTGATATTTTGATCAACAAATGGAATAGTTCAATAAAAAGCAGCCAAAATTATACATTAAAGTGTAACAAAATTAACAGAGTCAGTGTTTTTAGTCCTGGGACCCTTACTTATCATTTCTCAGTTTTATAATTTAAAAAGCACTTTCCTAGTGTTCGTGTGTTCATCTATTCATAAATAATTTAAATGACTACCATGTGCCAAATATTGTTTTAAGGGTGATTTGAAAATAAAGTGATAAATGTGGATGCTACACTTGAGACTACTTTCAGTCTAATTGGAGAAATATGTCTAAATAAGCATATAAATTAGAAAGTGATGAGTGGTAGACAGACGCATTCAGAGTGATAAAGCCCATCTGATAAAGACCCCCAGGGAGAGGCAGCCTTCCTAACTGGCTGCCCCAGAGGAGCCCAAACACCAGAACGGCTGGGCATTTCCCTGAAGAAAGGAAGGATTTGTAAAGGGGGAAATTTAGGTAAAATTAAAATGAAGAAGTGTTTTGAGAGGTACAAGGCAGAGCTGTGTGTAAAGGAGTTATCAGCAGGTCAGGGCTGAAAAACAGACTAAGGGTCCTATTTCCTTGGAAACTTTAAAGTTAAGATAAATGTGGAATGCTGTGTGTACAAAAATCCCTCATCTGAAATCTGCAAGTGTGTTCGATACAAGGCTACTTCTCGGTGTTAAAGGGACTCACGCAGCTCACACCCTCCAGGCAAGAGTGGGATGTTCCATTCTCACTGATAATGATTTTAAACAGCTAAGTCCTGGACAGTTATGATATTAGAGAATAAACTTTCTCAGCACTGAGTCCTTTTGTTATTTAACAAAAGCAGTTTTACCAGATTCACAAGAGGAGGAATAGATTGTCAGGAAAGGTCATACAAACCAGATGATATCTTAGAGAGGCATATTGATAATAATCTGCATAATAGGATAGAGAGACACCCTTCAAAGCTAAGATCCAGAGAATTCCACAATTCCATATTAATCATTCATGCAAAACCTGGAACCATCTTTTAAATCAAAATATACAGCAAACTGCAAATTGACTGATTTGATTTTGCACCTTTTACCTTTTCCACCAGGTATCTGGAGAAAAAAGAAATAAACCTTAATTGACTCAAAAAGAAAGAAGAAAATTGGAGCTTGGCAACCACTTAGCCCCTGAAAAATAGAGAATTTACAGAAAAAGAAGGTTTTAAGGCTGCAAGCTAACAAAATGTCCCAAATATTACAAACAGATCACAGTGGCAAAATTCAGGCTTTAACGAAGTCTAGTAGAGTTTGTAGTACAGTAATTTGACTCTCAAGTGTAGAAAATTTGCTATTCAACCAGATGTAGTAAACATCCACAGACCCACCACTAAGCCTGAATATTTATTGGTCAATTTAAGGAAAAGGTGATTTCCTCAAGCCCATGGGCCTGTGCCTGTGCCATTATGAAACACTTTCCTATTTGGACTGCTGCTTTCTGCATTTTCTGCACAATAAATGACTGATTCACCGCAAAGGTTACCATTAAATAAAACAATCTTGGCTTTCAGATGCTAGGTAATGTATGATAAAAGCTGTGGATTTCAGATAATGTACATGCCAGAGTTTTTAGTAGTTTCTCCATTTAAAATAGCCAGTAGGGCTTTTCTAATCTAAAACTGCATTACTAGATGGGGGAGCAGAAGGCAGAACTAGCAGTGTGCTTGTGTATCATGGATATTCACTGGACGTGATAAATGGTTTGCTTATGGGCTGCAAAGCGGACATTAATACAGCTTTGAAAAGTTTCCTTTCAGAATAAAAGATACACACTAAGGAAACAACTCAGTAAAGCTGGCTAAGGAATCCTATCGATAAGTATTCAACTTCTACCAAATAAGTTCTCAAAAATTTACTCTCATCAGGGTCATAATTTTAAATCCTGATGCTCCAAGCAAACATTTTCATCCGTAATTAACCTTAAAATAACTAACTCTTCAGCAGGGAGGCAGTCTTTCTTTAGCTTTGAGACACGTCATGAAGATTGATTTTTAATTATTTATGCCTGTGCTTCAGGTTCTTTAATTATCCACCTTTTCATCATAGCATCAGCGATCACATGAAGACCCTGCAGCTCTAAAGTTTAGCTTCTACGAAGTGATCTCAGCTGGGCCCCACGCACCTTCAGAGCTCAGAGCCCTGCAGAAGAGATGTCTGGTTCCGGGCTGGTATGCCAGCCACATCGAGAGATGGCTTGTCTATTTCCCCCCCTTTCAGGTATGGAGCAATGATAACTTACATCATGTGACAGTCTCATTTAGTTGATGACTTTGCCTCAAGGATAAAGTTTTTACTCATTAAAACATTACTAGCTTTTACTCTTTCATTGTAAAACATGAAACCGTGGCAGAGAAAAATAAATAGGCAGAGGTAGAAAACTGTTTAATTTTCTAAGAGTATTTGAGGATAATTCTCCCTGCTCTGTTTTCTAGTGCATACCTTTCCTGATTGTAAAGAGCTTCAAAAGCCTTAGATCCCTGATTCATATTCTGAGATGAATAGAGCTTGAAAGAGAACTTCTTAACCAAACCAGACAAATGTTGTTTTGCTTAATTAAGTACCATTATTTCCCTATTGAGCCACCTTGTCCTATGTTTGTCTCAGTTCTCTTGCTTCTCTCTGTGCCTGGTATTGACCTAGATCACAAAACCAACTCCTACCTGGATTGTTTATGCAATCCAGTGACATCAGACATGGGGTGTGTACCTGTGCGTCTAGAACCATGCTGTCCAGTGTTATAGACACTACCATGTATGGCTATTTAAATTTATATTAAATAAAATTAAAAATTCAGTTCCTCAATTGCATCAGCCACATTTCAAATGCTGAGTAGCTATAAGTTAAACCCGGCAGCTGTAGAACATGTCCATGACCATAGAAGGTCCTATGGAACAGTGCTGGTCTGGACTAAAGAGGAATATTGGAGAAGAGGCGTGGGCAGGAGCTGCACTGCAGGCTCTGTGGCCTTCCATCGTGGTCTCTGTCGCAGCGTCTTGCCACGTCCAGCCTCACCTGAGTGACAAGCACATTCTCCCCATAGCCTTTTGAGGAAATCTGTTTCCTAATGTTTACAGGACTTCTCAGATTACAAAACATGAATGCACTTCATTGGCATGATTTATTTCTTGTTCCGGGTCGTGAGTGAGGATGGCCTATTTACGTCTAACGACGCATGCAAATCCCCTCGGAACAGCGTCTCTCACTGAATGGGTTCAGAGTACAGAAATTTTTCATTATACAGTTAACATGTCTTTTTCAATGTGCACTGGTT